>BQNB010038996.1:3503-48361 GCA_026074375.1 Tanacetum coccineum | reverse complement strand
CCGCCGGACCACCGGTCAACGGTGGTCGACAGTAAGTCAACCGCCGGGCCGGGTCAGGTATTGGGCCGGGTCTGGTCGGGTATTGGGCCGGGTCTGGTCGGGTATTGGGTCGGGTCTGGTCGGGTATTGGGTCGGGTCTGGTCGGGTCTGGATCGGGTCTGGATCGGGTGCGGGTCGGGTCCGGGTCGGGTCTGGATCGGGTCGACACGTGGCATCACTAGAGTGGGCCACGTGTCACAACAACAAAAATCCTCACCCAGGCAAGTCTGGGTTCGAACTCGGGACCCCTTGTATAGAGGCTATGCGCACTTCCGCTGTGCTAAGCATAGCCTCATGTATATATATGCGAAAAATAATATATAACCCCCTTTTAATCTTGGGCTGGTCCATTACAACTAAAGGTTCAAACAGGGACGAAAAAGGTTCAAAATAAAAAGGGTTAAATATAAAAGGCCGGTACCGTTGGACTCGTTTTTTCGTGCTCTTTCCAATGGTGTGATAAATGCTTAATTGTATATGTAAATTACCCGGGATTTTGCCAAATAAAAGCCATAAAAATGCCAAAAGAATAGAAAAATGTGTGCTTTTGTGTTTATTGTGCAGGAAAGGATAAAAAGGACAAAAAAAAGCAAAAACGATCAAAAACCGACAAGGAACGAAAGAGACAAGAAAAAGAGTGAAGAAACAGCCAAAGATCAAAACCGGATCAGCCGACACAGCAAGAAAGGCAGTCAAAGGTCAAAATAATGAAGCCAAGGACTGAAAATGACAAGTCTTCAAAGTTTAGAGGTTCATTTGAAGTTATAAAGTTCAAGGGACTAAATTGCCAAAAGATAAAAGTTGTTTTACAAAGGGAGAAAGAGAAATATCAACCACAAGGGCTGAAATTGCCATTTTCAAACTGTTTTTATAACTACACAAGGGCGGGTGAAACGCAGGGACCAAAAGTGCCAATTCTTCATAGTTTCAAACAGAAAACGCGTTTAAAAACAACTCTCTAACCGCCATAACAATTTTTCCCGCCTAAATTCGCCACAAACCCAACCTGCGAATTTCCCACACCCCGCTCCACTATAAAACCCAACCTTGTTCATAAACTTTCCCCTCATCATTTCGGCCACGTGGCAACGCATAATTGGCCAGGACACCTCATAAAACTCATCCAACGGCTATAATTGCTCTAAAAATGATCTACGGCTGTGATTTAAGGGAAGACTCTAGAATCCTACTCCTCTTCTTCATCTCTCTATAAATAGCAGCTTAGGGCTCTCATTTTAGTTGTTGTTTTTTTTCTGTTTTTAATTTTTCAAGTTGTATTTCCTTCAATTTTAAGCAATTTTTCTTTCAAGTTTTTTAAATAAGCTTTAAGCTTTTGTACTCTCTATTTTCCAGCTTGTACTTCTCCATTTGTGCAATACAATTTAGTTTACACGTTTCGTAATCTTTTGTTTTTAAAGTTTAAGTCAATTTTGCTCAAATAAGCTCTGAAATAGCTCATATCTGAGCTTATTCAAGCTTTACTTTCACCTATGCTCCTACTCTGATAGCTGTCAATTCTGCATTTCTCTAAAGGTCCATCTCCTTACTCACAAACATTATCCTTCTTATCATTCCTCAAACACGCATAATCCATCTTTATCGAGTTGTGTACTTCGTCTGTTCCTTTTACAGTAGAATACGCTAAAAGGATAATAAGCTCTATTTAGCTTATTAAGATGAGTTTAGAGTGCAAGCTGCCTTATAAGCTCAACACACCTACGTCACTCTACTAAGCATGGATGTCACGATCGATGACCTGAAAGATGAGCGCATACAAATTCAAGCCTTCCCCTTTCTCACTAGAGCATTTTCATTCATTTAGCACAGGAGCCCAAATCGACACGCTTCAATTTACATTTGCTTCTGCTTGTTATCTTTATTCAACAAACCATCTTATTACATCTTACTCTGTGAGAACTCCTATACTAAACTATAAGCTCCTCGTCACTTAGAGTTTGAGAGAGTACTCAGTATACTTACTAAATGTAGATTCTAGTTATGATCAATGCACTTTCATTTCTTAAAATTCTTTCATTAGTATTTAAGCTAGTAAGAAACTAGCTTAATTTTCTTTCTACATAAGCAAAGGCATTAAAAGCAAAATAGTTTTCACTATTCAGTTTAGCATAGTAGATAAAAGGGTATTGGAGTTTTAACTTAAACAGATTTTTAAGTGCAAGTTATGTTTTTGACAGTTTGCATAAGGGAGTGTTTGGATTTAGTATGTTTGACTCTTAAAAGTCAATGTACTCTGTCAAATCTTTTCATTTAGCTGAGCTAGGACATTTAACAAAGTTTTAAACAGTTTTTTAGAGGTAACTTTTTTAGAATTTTAAAAGATTAAGAGTGACAAAATTTAGGATTTTGCACCAGGCAAATTTCAGCTGTAAAGAGGTTTATATTTTAGGATTTAAAAGCAATTTAGAGTTCAAGGTTGTTTTGTGTCACTTAGGATCATTTAGTGTAATGTGTTTAGCTCTCAAAGTTTTAGCTTGTATTGAGTGTGCCTTGCCAATTGCATCAGCAACAAAACATAATCAGCAACACAAATAGTAGCACATTGAGATGTTGGCTTATTCCTCTTTTGAATTTTTCATTCTATGAGAAACATTGGAAATTATTTTAATCTAGGTATGAATAAGGGTAGTTAGGGTAGCTAATTGTCAAAATTTCAGCATTTAAGGTTCAGTTATAAGCTTGTTAGCTTATTAAAAAAAAAGCTCAAAAACAGTTTCATTCAAACTTTGCACTTTTTCATCTTAATTTTCTTGCTTAATCTGTTAATACTAGGGTGATTTTAGTTTAAAAACTTTTAATACACATCTTAAACATCAATAGGCTTCCTTTGTTCTTAAATTTCATCAAGTATTAAGCTCAATATAAGCCAAAATCCAAAAAGGTCCTAAAACAAGCACTTTCTGTGACAGCATTTGGAATGCTTATTTTCTAGCTTATTCTGTGGTTAAAAGTGAAAAGTGCTTTTGTTAATATTGTTTAGAATAAGCTGTTTTACAAGTTTGAAGTTTTAAGTTTTTTCTAATTCTCACTTTTTAATAAGCGTCACAAACACATCAAACGACTGGAATGCTAAGCGTTCGAGCTGACTTGATCACATTCTATCAACTGATCAAACGATTTTCACGAGTAACCTCTAATCTACTCTCACCTTACTTAGAGACAACAATTCCTCACTCTATAGCTTTGCCCCTAACTCCTTGAAGATTTGCCGCATATCTCATCTTTACCAACAAACAACACTCAACTTCACTACCTCTGTCCTCCTTTTCTCACTACATCTTCTCTTAAGCATAGTCTATTCTCTACACTCTAACTCCACAAGAGATTTTTATCTCAGACATACATACACACACACACACACAAACACAGATTAGAGGTTTATTTTAATTGAACAAATTAGGGTTCAATTGGGTCATAAAATTTGGGGCTTTTTGTTCCATTAAATTTCTGCACCTTTAAAGTAGATAAAAACCATTTTTCTATATTTTTCTCATTTGAATTGTATTTTATAGAAATTAAAATAGATTTTAGTTAATTCCTTTTTCTTAGAAAATTCATAAAAAATTCAAAAATAGTTAAAAAATTCTAATTCTTTTTCCTAAAATTTTCATTTTAAATTTGTGATTTTTAGGTATAAATTTTGTTAAAAGTTGTGCCTTAGTTTTTAAATTTCAGTTTTAGCACTCGCATTTATATTTTTTAACGTTTTGTGCATTTCTAAATTTCGTGCTATTTCATTGTTTTGATAATTCCTATGCTTTTACATTTTGTAGTATACTAAAATTCCAAAAATCCTTACTATTCGTAAGCTCGAATCCGAATATTCTAAATTCTCAATTCACGATTTCGTTGGGACACGACCCGAGGAACAGTACTTCCCGGATAAAAAATATACAAATTGTGTTTTCTTTAGTGAGGTTTCTACCTTATATTTCTCTTGGTTGAGAAGTATTTTGGAAAGAATTCTTACGGGATTAATATAATACGTATATAAATTTGACTACACCAAATTTTGGCGCCGTTGCCGGGGAAGTCGTGAACGATTTTTGAGGATATTCGTTGAAGTAAAGTTGAGAAGATCCTTTCCACCGGGAAAGTTATATTCTTGCTATATAAATCAAAAACACAAAAAAAAAATTCAAAAATATAAAAAGTATAAAATTTTCTTTCTAATATAAATAAAAATAATAAAAAATTAATAAATCCAAAATATAAAAACATTTCCTTTAAAAAGAATCAACAATAATATAATACTCTAAAATGAGTATTATCATAATATCATCGCAACAAAAGATCAAAACACTCCCATTTTTGATATTCACTAGGTACGGCTCACCTCTAGTTGGCTTATTCATTAAAGAGAGTAGGCAGGCCGGGTCTTCGGATCGCCTCAAGGGACAAGGGTTATTTTAAAAGAGCCTCGCTCTTTCCCTTTTCTCCGCTCTTCTTTGTGAGTTAGTTGGTTAGAGAGCTACCGTGACGTGAGTAGATCTTTTGGTTGAGTTCTTTCTCCATTATTTTTCCATTCTTAGAATTTTAGGCCCTTAATAAATAAATAAATAAATAAAAAATTATAAAAATTGAAAAATTATAAAATCCAAAAATATTCTTCGTTATCTTCTTATCCATATAATTCTTCTTCTCAATCCCTCTAAATTTTGATTCTTTCTCATGACGACATACGGGTTTTATCCTTGTTTTCAATGCGGAAGGACAAACGAATTCCCGCATTGCCCGTGTTCGACTTGTGCGAGGTGTGGTTCAAACCTTGTTAATAGAGATTGCTTCAATTGTAGTACCTATTCAAGTGCTAACAATTATTCTCCTAATCTTTATACCACACCTCCACACTTTTCGGATTATTCTTGTCATGATGGTGAGGGTAATACACCACATGATTTACAAGATAATTCGCGTGTTGTTTGTTGTTCGTATTGTCGTGGTTCTCACAAAGACTATTGTTGTACTCAATTGTGGTGCGAAAACGGTTATCCCAAATTGGAGACATGTGTAGGGATCATGATGTTTCAATCTACAAAATAATGAATTTTGAAGAAGAGTTGAAAGCACAGAAAAATAAAAGAAGTCAAGAATTTCTTGCTACATTAAAGTTAAAGAAACTTTGTGATAGTGGTGATTAAAAAGCAATGAGAAGAGAGAGAGCGAATCGTTTAAACTAAAGAAAAAGAGGCCAAAGAGTTAGAAGCCGAACGTAAAGAAGAAAGAAAGTTTAAAAATCGAAAATTCTCCTTTCTAAAGCGTCTACTCGCTCGAGGCGATCTACGCATTGATCTCATTAAAAGGATTTTAAAAAGTGTTTTTGTAAGACCAATTTCTTCAGGAAAAATGCGAAAGAATTCCCGAGGAAGCTCCCGTTAGTTGTTCTCACTAAACACGTGTGTAGCGCACGTTAGTACTGCATCTAACACACAAAAAGATTCACCGGGAAGGACTACTCTCAGTCTGAGTGTCAGACTATCACATCGCTATCACGCAAACCCTTATCACAATTTAAGACTCTTAGACTCTTAAGTCTCTCTAACTCATCACATCTCGTATTCACACATAGAGAGCGATCTGAATCTCTAAACAACGATTTTGATGCAACACTTTGGTAGAGAGTCATGGAAAACAGATTCACTTTTCTCTAACAAGACACCCTCCTTCTCTTCGCGCGAGTCTCAATGAATCACACTTCCATTGGATATAGTAACAGGAGCGTGTCGTTGAACGTATCAGAATAGAGAAAGAGATATTGATACTCCTATACACATCAACCCGACAACTTGCACACACTTACAGGATGCAGGTTACACCAATCGCGAGAGAGATATCAACTCATATGAATTAGGAGTTTCCCATATATGAATAACATCAACGGCGAGGACACACATTCCTCATCAATTAGAGAGATATTAGAGTTCACAAACGAGAGAAACCTGTTTTCAACACCCGACTGAAATATAGACGAACTTCTCTATATCTTTCTAAGCTAGTGACACGACTTCTTATTGTTATTCAACAGAATGAAACGCGCCTGCCACTCTCACGTACTCCCGATTACACCCCGATGTTATCCGATTTTTAGAAACCGTTAACTCTTAAAAACATGGTCTTAGAAAAAAAAAGTGCATTTTGCCACATCAATATAAATTCATTTCGAATCTAGTGTTTCGAGACACTTCCTTCTTCTAATCACCCTCAGAGAGACTAACGATCTATTCTCTCAATGGTGTAATGAATGATTTTTCTCAATTGATTTCAATAATGTAGAAAAAGATATTCAAATTCCGAAACCAATGCCGATTTGCCCATTAAGGATTCTCTTTTAATGGTGGATGAGCAAATCAACACTACTCCTTCACGTAAGATCCAAGACGAATATGAAAAAAGTCCCTATTGTTCTGAGACTTCTTAATTCCACATCTCCCTCCAGAGAGTCCTAACGATGAGAAAAAGGAATAGAGTGAGATTTTCTATAAAGATGATACATTCATGGAAACGCTAAAGTCACAGAGATTTTGAGACAAACTATGTGCTTTCTTTGAAACATAAACGAAGACATTCTCAAAGATTATGACGAGTCAAAGTTCGAAAGTGGAAAATAAATTTGATACATTTAAATGTTTTTCAAATCCACTTTTTGAACTCGATGAGGAAATCATTTCTTTGGAGAAAGATGCTTTTCAAAATGAGGTTATTTCAAATCAAGAGAAAATTAATGATACTTGTGAAACGGAGGAAGATTTAAAGTTTTTCGATGATTTGCTCAATGAAGACCCTCTCTTTCCGGATGTTTTTAATGTTGAAAATGATTTTCAAGATTATAAGGAGGAGATTGATATATCTTGTGATATGATTCCTCCGGGAATTGATACCGATGATGACTCGGAAGGGGACGTTCCTCCTTTTGAGGAACCACTTGACGATGTTCTCTTTCCCCTTCCCAAGGTCGATATTTTACCTATCGAGGTTGAGCCCGTAGAGGTCATGATTAATGACTCACATACTTATGGAGAAAATATTTCACAAGTTGAAAGGAAAATTCTTTCCATGGTCGATGAATTGTTCAATCTTTCTAATGATGATGAAACTTTTGACCCGGGAGGAGGTGAAAATGATGTTTTGCTTAATAAGGGAGAAAACAATGATTTAAACGTTCTCACAATAAGAACATTTTTACCATTTGTCACCTATCCTGAGGTTTTACCCACATCTTACTCCACGGGGAGTGAAGATAAAGTTTTTAATCCGGGTATTTTTGATAATGATGCTTTTAAGGATAAGAGTTCAAAAGAGTTAGCACCATCTAAAGCTCTTTTGACTCTTAAGATTTTTGACCCACTCCACCCACCCTTAATGGACTTTCATGTTACCAAAGCATTTTCCGTTCCGGTTTCAATTTTCATCTATTGAACACTCCCTTTCTAAAAAGTTTCTTTGAGCGAGAACCCGGAATCAAAAACTGTCTACGGAAATCTTTCAATACCTTAGTTTGGGGAGGTCTTTTCTATTCACACATCTTAGATGATTTCTTCACATTGCTATTATCCACCATTTGAAAACTAGTCTTTGGGGTAAAGAGCAAGCGAACAGGGCGACTCTCATACAATAAACAAGCGCTATCGAGGGAGGACACTCCCATGCTACTCCTTTTCTACACATTTTCTTCTCTTAGCATTATTCTTTCTATTTTTGCTTAGAGCTCTCCACCAAGACAAATCAAATCTAGGGGGCGAGTATAGACTTGTACTCTCATTAACAAACAAACTAAAGCCGTTTTTTATCTAGAGAAGTTTTTGAGCTAACTTTGTGTATAAAAAAAGAGAATGCTTGTTCTCTTTCTCTTCGAGCTTCTCTTTGTTCTTGTTGTTTGAGTGATTTTCTCTGAGTATCTAGTTATTTCCCGGATTTTTGGAAGCTTCATATTTACACTCAATATTGTTGGAAGGCGACAAAACAGCAATTCACCACAATTCCATTGATGGTACTCTCAAACCTATCCTTCACTAATAACGGCATAATCTCTTATCCTAAATCTTTCTATCGAATTTAACATCTATTCTTTGCAATGATCCTAGAATTTCTTTGTTACTCTCAGATTCCTTTTCTGACCTTATTTTTTAAACTTTGAGGACAAAGTTTTCTCTTATTAGTTTCTTGAGGGGATGCACATTCTCTTCGATACTTGATCTTTCACTTTCACGCAACCTGTTTTTGAAACCTTTCTTTGAATTAACCTTTTTTGTGGACAAAAGTTGAAAACAATTTTAACAATTTTGTCTATCAAGAAATGACTCAACAACAAGCGCATAGTTTGCGAGAAAAAACACCACTTATTGTGTAGGATTCCGTTGGTGAGATAATACATAGGAGTTCAAACTTTTTGACTTGACCTGCACAGCTGTGTGCACTATCACACTCAGGCGAGGGAGATTCTAGCGTACTCAAACCTTAGTCATTGTATGAGACAGTCTCAGCTTTACACCATCCATATAACTTACTTCAGGGCGAATTCTTATCTAAACAATTGATATGACCGCGAGAGAAATGTGCAGCGATGTAGTTAAACTAAATGATATTTAGCCACTTCATCACACAACTGGCTTCTCAATTGTGGAAACCGCTCCGACAAAGCCTCATCTGAATTTCTCTTCTCGAGTGTCTTCACTATCTCCCATCTCTAACCCCTTAACACACACTAATCATAAAAAAGAATAAACGTGCTCTTTTAATTTAGCTAAGCATCAACCAATGTCTTTAGAAAAAGTCTTACATTTTGAAAAAGAATTTCATTCTCTATCAGTACATTTTCTAGTGTACAAGGAAGATCACTTTGCATATGTCGCTATGGGGGGCAATTAAAACTCATCCAAACATAAAGCAGTCCAAGTCGAGATAGCTATTATAAAGCTACAGGGGGAGGGCTGGGGTGAGGAGGATAAAGTCTCTCTTATATCTTATATTGATTAATTTGTTACATTCTCGCCGCTTAGCCTCATGTAGAGACCTGATAACCCAACTTACTTGCTTAAAGCACTATTTTCATCTACACTAGTAAGTCCACTAACAAGGCTTTAAAACCAATTAATTGAGAACATACTCGTTTGATACCAAGGTACACCATTATAGTCCATACTAGAGACTCAAAATCTAAATTGGCAATAGATTAGGAGGTCGTTAATTGTTGATTCTTTACTCTGGTACTTATTATGTATATACATCACTATATGGGGAGACTTATCCCGACATCTAATTACTTGGTCCTGTATCACAATCCATTTGAAATGATAGGTCTCATACAAAAGCATGTAAACTAAGATATTGATAAACATAAACAGAGCAATCATTGATAAATTAAGAAATCAAGATAAACAAACCAAACATTAATCTTCCTAATAATGGCTAATACCCAAAGTTAAAACTATAGCCTCAGTCAAACGTCATAATTCAAATATCAAAGCAGATTAATTAACATTAGACCAAGGAATAAACTAACCAGTAAATATAACGAATGAACTACACATTGTCTCCTGAGCTCTAACCTACTTTTGCACTTTTTTTTCCACGCCCTGAAAATCAAACTTACTTGTTGGAGTTTAGTATCGAGAATATGATTTCTAGCGATAAACGCCATAAATACGAGTTTTTTAAGTTTTCTAATTTTATAAGGTCTGGAATAATGGTCAAACAACTGGAACTCTAAATTCTTTGGATACGGCGCGTATCGGTGGTTTTCTTGGAAGTAGGGACCGACGTTTGATATCCAATCAGAATATTTTATTTCCTTAAAGCTTGAGATATGGCGGGTTGCGATTCTTTTGGATACGCGTAATCGATCATTCAGTTTTACTTTCGTTGGTCGTTTTGGTGCAGTCGTCAATGAGACTCAGATTTTCATCCGAGTAATACGTCGTATTTCCTTGATGGGTATGGCGTATTGTATAAAAGAACATTAATCTTTAAAATATCTATAGCCGTTTAAAAACTTCCAGAAATGGCGTGCCTTTTTAAGTTAACTTTCCACCAAGTACTCCCATAACATTAACTGTAATTTTCAAATATAAACGATTAAGTAACAATTCCTTGCAATATAACAAAATGGGTTAATTACATGAGTGCGAAATGAACTGCTTATAAAGATCGGACCGTCATTTTTTGACTTGCCCATCATATGGGTTGTCAACAGTGATTTTAACATTCCCAATGTTTCCCTAATTTGTTCAACACCACCCCAAAGCAAATGCACTTAGTAATCAATTCAGCCCTTGACGGTTTTGAAGACCAGAAAATATTGGATCATTTCTATTACATCATAATAGGTTCAACTTCACCCTCAACTTTTCATTCGATCACTACACGAATAATCAAACTTTCTTGACGTTTACTCATCATCCATAAATGTAAGTTTTCACATCAATAATTAGTTCTTTCACAGCTTATTAATTTTTCAAAACAATCAGGGCATAGCATCACTAGTACTAAACTAAATCTCCCACATTAAGAATATTCTATGATCAGATCAAAGACTCGTTCATAGAATTGGGCACCCACATTTTTCACACAATCTCGATTTGGTCCTCATATTTTTGTGGGATTTATAGTTTGTTTCGTATTTGTGGATAAATGAGGGTTAGCTATTTCTTCATTTTTGTTGACTTATGTTGGACAGTTTATTTTAGTTGATTTAAAGTGTTCGTATCTTATTTGTTTGAAATGGCGAATACTAGACATCAACAGTTGTCAGGTTATTGAATTTTTAAATGTTTGTTAAGTTTCTAATGTTTTATGAATCTGTAAGTAGTGGCTATATTTATGTGATATAAATCATTTTATAGTTTGTAAAGTTTAATTGATGCAAACACATCCAAATGCCAAGGTGCAATGCATGTTACCATTCCGTGGATTCATAGTATTCGGTGTTGAAAATCATATAAGTAATGAACGTTATCAGTTATTTAGGAGTAGTTCTTTTGATAATTGATTGAATGTTCCTTACGTTCTCAAAAAACCAAGTGATGTTATGGGTATTCAAGATCAAAACTTTTACATACTCCCAATTATATTGTAATACACGATAGACAAGACACGGGGAAGACCGAATCTTTAGTGAACAATGAAGTACGTTCGAGATGTATGACGAATTGATTTAAAGATGAGAGGAGATTATTTTGGTACTTTTTGTTTAATTAAAAATACATCAAATACCAACTGAAGAAACACTTTATTTTTACCTGCTCAGTATAAAGTGCGTAAATAATCAATGAGGTACAAACAACATCAGAGGTAATGAGATATGACAAAGTCTTTGTGACTCTAAATACTCTCTCTTAAACAAACTTGAAATATGAGCGAGAACATCCAAAAAGCAAAAAATGAAATTAAAACAACTACAAAAGTGATTGCTAAAAAAGGTTAAATAGTTGAATTAACTATTCACTTAAGTATGTGGAAAATGAAGCGGCAATGTGGAATCATGTACTCAATCTTTCACTATAGAGCGGGACTTGACATGTTAAACATACTGCACACAAGTTGGACTTTAACCTTTAACCCATCAATATTCATACATTTGATAGAGTGAGATGAATTAGATAATCCAAAAACACAAAAAAAACAATAATAAAAAGTATAATAAAAGAATAGAATGCCTCAATGGATTCACATGAGAGATCTATAAGCTCAATGCCTTAGCAAACTTTGATTCACCTAAAAGGAGAGTTTTATTTGTTATTCAAACGGGATAGTGAGTTAGAAATTTAGTGCAATTGTGGAAATCCCCGTTCTTCATGGAAATAGTTTAGTATGTACTAATGCTAAACCCATCAAGTCACTGATTTTCTCGGACTCTGTTTGTAGTTAAGTAAAAGTAGGACTAATAGTGATAGAGTCCTCCTCTAGCATTGGATCTTAAGCCTGCTAAACAAACTTATGATTCAGTTAAAAGAGAGTTTTTTATATTTTTATTCAACTGGATATGGTAGAGTTGTGCAAAATCTAAGTGATAATTAGAGGGAATCGGGCTCGTACTTCTGGAAATAGTAGAATATAGAGTACAAGGAGTCGTAACACCCATACAAGTCACTGAATGTCCTTGACACTCGGTTCTTGATATTGTTTAGTAGTAAAGTGGGTGCAATACAGCGACTATTTGAAATAGCAGGATTTGACCTACATTAAATGACTAGTTTTGAAACATTAAATGTTGTAACAATTAGACCTAGTTCAGAGAAGGCAGGTTTGGATCTTGATTAAATAGAACACATTATAGCGCGAGTGAGTTGGTTGATCTAACTAATACAACACATCGTTTGTTGTGCGATATCCTTTTAGGGAAGACAGCGGCCATCTAAGTAGTAGTGGCGCAATTTAGTCTAGAGCGCTGAACCACTCTCCATATACTTTGCACACAAAAGAAAAAATAAGTACTAAGCGAACACGCTCAAACAATTACAAAAGAAATGTTACTAAACAATTTCACTAGTTTTCACTCAAATCGAATTCACTACACAAGTCACACATCTGCGTCTTCTACCTAATCTCGATATAGCTCTTAGCAGTCGACACAATTTCAATTCCAATTCACATCTACTACTATGCACGAGCTCTTACAACTCCTCATATTTTGTTCATAGCTGATAGATAAGATTTCAACTATGATAGACAGGAAGTTGAGATTCTATGGTTTGAGTTAAAAGCAGAGTGCACACACATTCTTAATCAACACTATTTCATATCTCGGGACTGCAAACGTCTCACAACACAAGTTCAAACTATCTAGTTATAAGGGAAGTCAAGCTTATCATTTGAGACTGAATATTGACACAAGTTTCTTTACACTTTTCTAAACAAACGCTTGTGTTTAGCGTCTAGTGGAAATAACGTTCACAGATTGACTCGACATTTCTTCCTCTCTTTTCGTGCCCTATTAATCTTGGGAAGTAGCCATCTGAGATTCGATCGAAGCCCTACAAAGCGTCTGCAAACTTCAATCCAATTGCCATTAATGTGTTTTCCATGGGATTAAATGTTGACGAAAAGCACGTAAAGTGGTTCAAAAAACTAACAGGAGTCGACTCATAAAAAGTGTTAACCAAGTGGCATTGGAAACTTGATAGTTTACAAACAGTCAGTACCCCTTGATACACATATGCTCGAGGACACGTAGCATATCTCCTTCCAGTTTTGGGAATTATTGATAACATGACTTAAGATCAATGTACTTATTATTCAAATTACCCGGATCTCATGCAAACAACTACGCCTATAAAAATGCCAAAAGAAAGAATAGAAAAGATCTGTCTGTGCTCACATTGTGTTAACACATCTGTGAGCCAGGAAAGATAGAAAGGAAGGACAAATAATCTGCAAAATAATGATCAAAACACGCGATCACAGGCTAACAATAAGACAAGGAAAAATGCGTGATAGCGCAAGAATACGCGCCAAGAGATCCACCAACCAGGATTCAGCCGATCACAGCAAAGATACACGCGGCGTACAGTCTGATACGGTCAAAACTAATAGAAGCACAAAGGACTCAGATAAAGTGACAATCTTATTTCAAAGTTTCACGAGGTTGCATTACACTCGATAACATTACTAACAGAAACAAGGGACTAAATTGCCACAAGAGTAAAAGAGTTGTTCTTACAAAAAGGTCTGAAACAGAAGGAAAATATCAAACCTCCAAGGGCTCGAAATTGCCATTTTATCAAACTTCTATTATAACATACAACAAGGCGGAGTGATAACCAGGCGCCAAACAACGTGCACAATTCTCCTCATAGTTTCAAAAACAGAAACACGCTTAAAAAACAACTCTCTTACAAAACTCAGAGCTGCGACTGATAATACAATCTTCTTCCTCTCGACCTAAACAGTCGCCACACACTCACCCAACCTGGCGAACATTCCCAAACCTAAATGTGTAAAGTTGCATGCTACTACCCCATCAGTCGTCGCAACTATAAGACTCACCATACACTAAATCTGTTCGATACACACTTCTTACACCCCTCGATCATATATTCGGCCACTGTGCAACTTGTGCATAAATTGAGGCCAGGGAGACACTCACTCAAAAACAATATTCCAACGGCTATAATTGCATATCTAAATATGATTCTACTGACGACTGTGATATTAACTGGGAAGACTCTCGAATCCCTCTCTCTCCAATCTTCTCATCTCTCTATAAATAGTCAGCTTAGGGGCTCTACATTTATGTTATGAGAGTTGACTACACAAGGGCGGGTGAAACGCAGGGACCAAAAGTGCCAATTCTTCATACATTCAAACAGAAAACGCGTTTAAAAACAATTAATTTTTCAAGTTGTATTTCCTTCAATTTTAAGCAATTTTTCTTTCAAGTTTTTTAAATAAGCTTTAAGCTTTTGTACTCTCTATTTTCCAGCTTGTACTTCTCCATTTGTGCAATACAATTTAGTTTACACGTTTCGTAATCTTTTGTTTTTAAAGTTTAAGTCAATTTTGCTCAAATAAGCTCTAAATAAGCTCATTTGAGCTTATTGCTTTTCATAAGCTCAACTTTAGTCAAATTCTGTTTGTAAGCATCCATTTACTCAAAACTTATCAATTTTCATTCAAAGCATGATCACTTGAGTTGTGTTGTGTTCATTTTGGAAGCTAAAAGGATAATAAGCTCATTTAGCTTATTAAGCTGGTTTAGAGGCAAGGTGCCATTTAGGATCACCTAGACTCTACACTTGGATGTCTAGGTGAAGAAGATTCCACAAATTCAGGTTTTCACTTTCTATATTTCATTTTAGCCAAATCATAGCTTATTTTACATTGCTTATTTCTTTTTAATCCTCTTATTAATCCTGTCTCCTTTAGCTTAATTAGCCTATAGGTATTTTAGTTTTAATGCTGTTCTAGTTATGATCAATTCTAGCTTTCATTTCTTAAAATTCTTTCATAAGTAGTAGTATAAGCTAGTAGAGAAACTAGCTTAATTTTCTACATAAGCTAGGCATTTAAAAGCTAAAATAGTTTCACTAGTTCAGTTTAAGCAGTAGTAGATAAAAGGTATTGGAGTTTTAACTTTTAAACAGATTTTAAGTGCAAGTTTAGTTTTGACAGTTTGCATAAGGGAGTGTTTGGATTTAGTATGTTTGACTCTTAAAAGTCAACTGTACTCTGTCAAATCTTTTCATTTAGCTGAGCTAGGACATTTAACAAAGTTTTAAACAGTTTTTAGAGGTTAACTTTTAGAATTTTAAAGATTAGAGTACAAAATTTAGGCATTTGCACCAGGGCAAATTTCAGCTGTAAGAGGTTTAGATTTTAGGATTTTAAAAGCAATTTAGAGTTCAAGGTTGTTTTGTGTTCACTTAGGATCATTTAGTGAAGTGTTAGCTCTCAAAGTTTAGCTTGTATTTGAGTGCCTTGCCAATTGCATCAGCAACAAAACATATCAGCAACAACAAATAGTAGCAGCATTGAGATTTGGCTTATTTCCTCTTTGAATTTTTCATTTCTATGAGAACCTTTGGAAATTCTTTTATCTAGGTTGAATAAGGGTAGTTAGGGTAGCTAATTGTCAAAATTTCAGCATTTAAGGTTCAGTTATAAGCTTGTTAGCTTATAAAAAAAAAGCTCAAAAACAGTTTCATTCAAACTTTGCACTTTTTCATCTTAATTTTCTTGCTTAATCTGTTAATACTAGGGTGATTTTAGTTTAAAAACTTTTAATACACATCTTAAACATCAATAGGCTTCCTTTGTTCTTAAATTTCATCAAGTATTAAGCTCAATATAAGCCAAAATCCAAAAAGGTCCTAAAACAAGCACTTTCTGTGACAGCATTTGGAATGCTTATTTTGTAGCTTATTCTGTGGTTAAAAGTTAAAAGTGCTTTTGTTAAAGTTGATTAGAATAAGCTGTTCTTCAAGTTTGTAGTTTTAAGTTTTTTCTAATTCTCACTTTTTAATAAGCCAAAATAAGCTGGAAGCGTAGGGTCTGTTCTGTCATTTTCTCATAGTTTAGGGTTACCCGTTTCTACTATAGTGAAAATTCTCGATAGTTTGGCCGCCTACCCTTGAGTTCCATTTCTTACACTATCTACCCTGTTCTTTCTAGTTTAATAAATAGTTTTATAATTTTTGAATTTAGTTTAAATAAAAATTAGGGTTTAGTTTTAATTGAACAAATTAGGGTTCAATTGGGTCATAAAATTTGGGGCTTTTTGTTCCATTAAATTTCTGCACCTTTAAAGTAGATAAAAACCATTTTTCTATATTTTTCTCATTTGAATTGTATTTTATAGAAATTAAAATAGATTTTAGTTAATTCCTTTTTCTTAGAAAATTCATAAAAAATTCAAAAATAGTTAAAAAATTCTAATTCTTTTTCCTAAAATTTTCATTTTAAATTTGTGATTTTTAGGTATAAATTTTGTTAAAAGTTGTGCCTTAGTTTTTAAATTTCAGTTTTAGCTCGCATTTTTACGTTTTGTGCATTTAAATTTCGCGCTAGTTAATTGTTTTTAATTCATGCTATTATATTTTGTAGTTTAATCAAAAATTCAAAAATCCCTTTATCATTCTTAGCTCGATTCCGAATTATTCCTAAATTCTCAATTCACGATTTCGTTGGGACACGACCCGAGGAAAAGTACTTCCCGGATAAAAAATATACAAATTGTGTTTTCTTTAGTGAGGTTTCTACCTTATATTTCTCTTGGTTGAGAAGTATTTTGGAAAGAATTCTTACGGGATTAATATAATACGTATATAAATTTGACTACACCATGGTGTGATCGAGGAATTTTCACGACTTCGTTTGGACCTCGATAAATGTGAAAACGTCGTCGAAAGTCTCCCGAAAATTACCGTTTGAATCTTTACGTTTTTCAATCCGTTTTACCTGTATACATATAAAAACACAATACAAACATATTTGCAACAAAATTAATCTATATTTGGTGTTTTTATCTTTTATAGTGTTTTATAACCGGGGTACCAAAATATGAATATTTATAAGGCCAATATCAAATCCCCGCCACACAAATTGCTGGTCCCTCACGCAATGTAAATAAAACAATACCCGAAAATAAATAACTTTATTCCCTTTTAACTTATGACCCCCTCACAATCAAACAAGAACAGAAAAGGTCCATCAAAAGGTTCAAAAATCATTCAATTCGCAAGCACCCCCTTTTAACCACTTATTAAATAATAACTAAGATAATAATTTTTATAAAATTTATTTTAAAAGGCTTAAGAATAGGAGTTCGTCATCCTTGACTTTTCACAATCCCCAAACTAAGCTTAAAACGAAATCACTGCTAAGTACAAGTTAGGATGCTAACACTACTCATATTTGTAACTTGTAAACTTTTCACTCCCGACAATTATTAATTATTAGGTGAATGTGCTATTTCTAATTTCAACCATGGATCAACGTTTATGCAAAAAAAATATGTTTCACGTTCCACCCGAGAAGATTGATTTTGAAGGCGAGATCATCCCATATAGCGATTTTCGTCTCGGCACATCCCAACCTCATCGGCTAAGTGACCGGGCTTTTGACACCTCACGGAGACTAGTATCGGGACTCACGGACCTTTGGTTTCAAAATCTCTAAGGTTTCCCGTTTACACATATCTTATTTGAAAAATCACAATCATAAAACGAATTAGTCTTAGTGCAAAAGCATATTTAAATTTAATAAAAATAATTTTCCACTTACTAAGTAACATAAACTATTAAACCTCGGTCCTTTAGAAGGCTACAACATCGGCCACGCCTCGGACACGATGTAGCAAACATATTTTGACCTCGGATTATTATTATTATTATACATATTTATTTTATTTTTGTTTTCATTTTTTTTTATTTTTTTGCTATAATCATAATATATCACCGGTGTCTTTTATCTCGAAGCCACATCGATAGCGAGTCGACAAGAGGTTATTCTACTTATTATGACACCGGCCCCCCACCTTAAATGAAGACATCACACATCGCCACGCCACCGACACGATGAAGTAAATCAGGCAGAGATAATTTAATTTACTTATTGAATCTTATTATTTAATGATGCAACATTAAATCGAAGAAAAATCATTTCTTAGAAAATTCAAATATAAATTGAACTAAGACAAAATTATATTGATATCTACAAAAAAAACAAAATAGTATGCTTACAGTCCCATTATTCAAAGATATCACTTATAATTAATCAAATTAGCACTTAACGGGAGAAAAAGCTGACAAAATACATACATGAGACTCTAAGATACCAAATAATCCATGTTTACATCAACTTTCTAAACACTAATCATTTTACGTTCTTTGCAAAATTTTAAAGTAAAGCATACGCTAAGGGGGGGGAGTCAAAAAAGCTAAGGGAAAGCTAGAGTTAAAAACACGGTCAAATCAATCAAAATCAACCTAATTCTACGTGGCCTACTTATAACTATATATTTATTTTAATTATTTTTTTTCAAAATAAAAATTTAAAATTTTGGTCAAAACGGGGTTGCGCGGGACACAGCAAGGCACAGGTATGATCACATTTCGATAGAAATCCCCCCCACACTTAGAATGGAACATTGGCCTCAATGTTCAAAAATATCGGGTTTTACCCCCACACTTAGGAATGAAAAAGGCAAATGCAAAAAATTCCAAGTGTGAAAAGGGAAGCACAATAATATTCATGATCAGGATTAAGGATTCCAAAATAAGCAAAGATCGAAGACCGGACGATTGGAGGATTGAAAACGAGCACGGGTCTTCATGATCTTAAGGAATCCTGCAAAAAACGATACCACAAACCATAGAAAGAAGCACGCCCCCACACTTAGGCTATAAAATCACACGCTTATTTATTAAGAAAAGAAAATAGAAAGAAGAAAAGACACGGGTTGCCTCCCGAGAAGCGCTTATTTTTGTTAACCGAGTCTTGAGCCTGACTCGATCCCCCACACTTGAGCTTGGTCAAGGAGGATAGAAATGGAGATACGGGACATCCAAGTGAGGAATGTCCCCTCCAGAAATCATCATCGGGCTTTCAGAAAAATCAAAAGTGATTTTGGCCCGATGAGATAAGAAAGGAGAAGAGAAAATACCAGGTTTGAACACTTTGTCCTCGTTTTCGGATGAAAACGGGAGCAAAAGGTCAAACACTGGACAAAGGGTGGGTTGGGTGGGTAAAAGATTAGGCATAAGAACATCATGTTCAGAAATGTCACCCACCACTTTGTTAGTAACAACACCCGCATCGGGTTCAAAATTAAAGCAAATCTCAACATCTGGTGGTTCCGGAGGAGGACGGGGAAGATATGGATCATCAAAATGATCAAGAGAAAATGACTCATTTTTAGGAAGGGGAGGGGAGTCACTGCTAAGCAATTCTTCAAGAAAACGAATATCCCCTTCCGAGTCATAGTAGTTGTCGGAACCCAATATCACTTTCACTTCATTATTAAACAAGAAAAATAAGATGAGAAGAATTGGAAGAATTGTAGAGAGAAGTTAGAGAGAGAAAGGTAGAGAGAGAATAAGAGTTGGATGATTACTTGCAAAATTACAATATGAGAATTAACAAGAATTAACCCCCTCTCCATACTTGGAGAGGGGTATTTATACTTAATACCAAGAGGTTTTCATGCCTTGGTATTTCTACGGGCCGAGCTTGGGATTACTTGGGCTTTCGCCCGATACACGTGACCGGTTAGATTACATTTAAGAGCCCGTTTACCCGTGTAGCCTATTACAACGTATAATTATTTAATGACTGAGACCTAATATAGTTATGAACGAACTTCCATTGTTCGACTCATTATTTTGAGGCTAACAATCTCCCCCGAAGTGAGTTCATTGTGACACTCCTTCATGAGATCAATGAGATTGCTTTTGTCGTTAAGCTCTTGTGATCTTTGTCTCTGTCTACGTTGTAGGCTTGTTCCTTCATGCTTTGTGATCTTTGATCTTTAGCCTTTGTCATTGTCTTTTGACTTTGTCTTTTTCGTCCGAGATCTTTAAATCTTTATCCTTCCATCTTGATTGTCTTTGCCACCTTGTGATCTTGTGTCTTGACCAACATGCTCATACTTTGCATCATCTTGAAAGCTTGCTAACAATCTCCCTTGATAGACTTGATATCTTTGAAGGAAGATCTTGTATATCAGAGTTTGTGCGGAAGTCTTTGTCTTTAATTCTTAAGCTTTCATGATTCTTGAATCTTGATGCTTATAGAATGTCTTTGTAGTTTGAGCATGAGCATGTGGTAATGAATCCGACTCCAGCTGGAATGACTCTCTAGGGATTGGAATAGGATCTTAACAACTAGTTCAAGGTGAACTTGTTTGTGTGTCAAGATGCTATCCCCCTTTATTGAGTGTTAACGGTTTCCACAGTTGAAAAAGGAATACGTTTGGTAAAATTGTGAAATTACTAAAGTCGATCAATTCGTGATTTTCTTGCACGATAGAAAAGCTTGAGGAATAGATTTTTCTTCGATATTTAAGCACTCTTGACTTTTACGTTTAGCTTCTAACTTCGCGGCCTCCTTTTCTATGACGATTCGTTTCTCTTCTTCTTGCCTCGCGGTTTCCTTGAAAATTCGTTTCTCTTCTTGAATTTTAATCAATTCTCGCAACATTTGCATCGTTTCCTCATGTACTCGATTTCGTTTCTACTTTCCCGTTGTCCAGTTCTATACTCTCGGCCTTGAGTGCAAATCTCAATTTCGGAGGTTGGTACATTGGATTAATACATTGATATCCCCTACAATTTTCGCAAATCGGCTCACCATTATCGCACCATAATTGTGTACATTGAGAATCGTCATGTAAATCACCACAAATGGTACAACAAATATATTGACATTCATTTTGTAAATCATATGGTTCATAATTATTACTAAAGTTTTGATTGTTACACGGTTCGGTTCCAAAATTAAAACGGGACACGTGATGGACAAATCGAAACCGACGAATGATTTGTTACCACAATTATTACACAAATATGTCGAATATTTTGATGTGGGTCGGAAAATTCAGGAGTTGTCGAAAGAATTTCAGATTACATCCTGGACAAAATGAACCGAAAATGGCTCTCCTCACTCGGAGCAAGGTTTGAAAAAATGACATGTCCGAGAATTAAACAATTTAGAAGATAAGGAAGAAAGAAAATAAACGGATTTTAGGTTACGAAGATTATTTTTGGGGTTTTATATTTATTTAAATTAAATTTTTTTATTTTATTTTTTATTTTTTTAACAATCTATTTTAAACGGATATACGGAAGACAACTTAAATCCAAATAATCAACTTACTTCACGGTAGCTCTCAAAAATTGCTTTTCAAGGTGAGCCGTACTTCGTAGAGACACAAATGGCAAGTGTTAAATCTTTAGTTCGATTTGGGAACCAACAAGTTCACCGGAAATTATTATGATAACACCTCCGTTGAGAATGTTATATTTTGGTATTTTTACCAATTGGTGATTTTTATTTCTTAATTAAAAAGGAAGATTTTTTTTATATTTTTGATTTTTTTTTTTTTTAAATGGAAATAAAAATATTTTTGGATTTTTATATTTTTATAAGAACGAAAATAAACTTTCCGAAGAAAGGATCTTCAAGGCTCGAACACGAACAATCCCGTAAAAATCGCTACACCTCTCCCCGGCAGCGGCGCCAAAAATTGATCCGTCCGAATCAACACGTATAAAATATAATATAATATATAGATACGTACTAATAAGGATAGAAACAATTATAGTATAGTGAGTATTTTCCGTCGGGTTCTAGAAAATCGCTTTTAACCAAAGCAATTATCAAAAACCTCCCGGGTCGTTTCCTCGGCGAGAAGTGAATGGAAATCTACGTTCAAGTTGTAAATCGAGCTTGATTATCACAAAAGTTTTTTTTGGGTTTGGTTTTCTAAATCTACTAAAAGGGAAAGCATATAAAAGGGAAACTAAACTTTTGGATTTAAACTATTTTTAAACTAATATTAATTTAAAGATTAAAAACTACAAGATTATACTAAGATTGATCTAAAGGATATAAATGACGAAAATGCTTGCTAAGTGACGTGAAATGTTCATTAAGTGCGGGTTTAAGGTTTAACGAATTAAAATCCTTCGAAAACAAATTTCAAGAAATTTAAATGACAAATAAAGTAAAGTAAAGTAAAGTAATTTAAATGACAAGTATTTAAATTGTATTAAAAGTAAATGACGGTATGAAAATTGGAAAATTCTAATGACTATTAATTTTTTAAACCTTTTTAAACCCGCACCTAAATTCCAAATCACTAATCACTTAGCAAGCACTAATGAACTACTCACTAATCATAACAAATAAACTAGCAACAATCATAAGATCAAACATAAACATTTTAAGCTAATAATTCTAAACTACTAGTATTAAAAAGGGAAAAAGGGTAACCGAATGAAGAACCGCAATGATATAAAACCACCCGATCTTACAAACTTAATAAACAAATAAGTTTATCACTTTAAAGCTTTTACTTTACTAATTAGCTAATAAAGGTGTCAACTTTATCCACTAATTATTTTCATAAAAACTATAAAGATCAAAACCTTATTTATTTATCAACCTTATAAGACCCTTAAGCTCCGGCCTTAGATGTAGAAGGATGGAATAAGAAATAAGACATGAAAAGTTAGAACAAAATAAGCTAATAAAAAGATGAAAACTTTAGATCTAAATCCACCCGAAACTAAGGTGTTCAATCAAGTGAACTCGGATCGGGTATATTTAAGGATTTAGATCTAAGAAAAATAAGCTAGAATTTAAAAACTCAAAAATAAGCTAAAATAAGCTCACTCGAAAAGCTCTAAATCAAAAACAATATAAAATAAGCTAGTCTAAATAAGCTATTAAAGAAGCTTATTAGAATATAAGCTTAAGAGATCGGATCCAAAAATAAGCTATAAGCAAAAGAAAAGAAAGAGTAGAAGAATAAGTATAAAAAAGAAGGAAAATAAGCATCAAAAAATAATAAGCATTAAATAAAAACAAACCTCAAACGTCTTCATTAATAAGCTCAAAATCTTGATTACAATAAACAAATAATAAGCTTATACAATAAGCTAAAACAAAATTATACTAAAGCTACACTATTCTACTCCTAAAATTAATACTACACTAATAAAAAAAACACACACTAAAATTCACTAAAATCTAACACCCATGAGCTGCTGTGCGTGTTGCTTTATATAGCCCAAGTAGGTGGGGCAATTTCGTCATTTCAGGCCTCCATCCACTTATATTGCTGGATCTAGGGGTATTTTGGTCATTTTGCACTCCACCAACCGCCTCATTATTGCACACGCCTACCTCGTACTGACTGCTACAGTACCTCGGACTGACACACGCCAGTGCCACGTGTCACCCTCTGATTGGTCCAGCCGTCATCTGAACAGTACCTCGTACTGACGTGTACTGACACCTCGGACTGCTACAGTACCTCGTACTGACGTGTCTGCCATCTCGTACTGCTACAGTACCTCATACCGTTGGACTCGTTTTTTCGTGCTCTTTCCAATGGTGTGATCGAGGAATATTCACGACTTCGTTTGGACCTCGATAAATGTGAAAACGTCGTCGAAAGTCACCCAAAAATTACCGTTTTTGCTTCGTTTTCAATCCTTTTTACCTGTAAGACATAAAAACACAATACAAACATATTTGCAACATAAATATCTATATTTTAGTGTTTTTAGTCCTTTTTTACTGTTTTACGGGGTACAAAATATATATATTTTAGCCAATATCACTGACCATGAAAGACAATCCTCAACTACAACATGATGATTTACTAATTTGGCTGGCGCTCAAGATCAAGTTTGAAAGACTTCATGTTTCTAACGCTCCTTGTAGATCTTTTGCTATTCGACCAAGAAATTAGGATGATCCTCATGATGATGCTCATCCTGAGGGGGGAGAATAGTGCGAAGAGGCAGAAGACATTTGAGCATGAAACCTATGTTTTTGGAGAATCTTCATCTGGTCAAGCCGATGAAAGTGAACCAGGTCTATCAACATCAGGTAATCAAGAACAATTAGATGATTTTGTTTTTTGGACGGATACATATGCCACAGATGATGATGAACTTCCAGCTGAGAAAGTATCACAAGAACTTGTGGAAGAAATGTCAGAAACAGTAGATGAGGCTAAACTGCGCAAAGTTGTTGATGAAATGTTGATACAATGATGCACTTTAGGAGATGAGCATCAGTATCACATTGATCATATGCAAAACTTCTTGAATAATGATATTGTGTGGGAGAGCAGAAAAGAGATTTTATCTTTACCATTTCCACAAAAGCCTATTTTAGTTGTTCAAAGCTGTAAAAGAGATCCTAAAGCTCCTTCACTATCTCTTGTGAATCAAGATTTGTTATACTTGAAGAAAGGCAACTCTGGCCTGAGAAGATTGTGTTGTTATTACACAAGTTTCCTGCAGTTATCTTTCCTGATGACGATTGAAGGAAGAACTTCCAGATAGGTAAACAAATGTGTGAAGAAGTTTAATCCTTATACTCGATATAGTGTTGAACATTAGAAGAATCCACATGCATATATCTTCTACATTAAGATACAAAAAGAGCCAGGAAAGCCAATTAAAGAAGTCTACTTAAATTCAAAGATTGTTCAAGTCATCAAAACCTATGGTGAATTAGGACATGAGCATAAATTTGTAACAGAGATTATTGTAAGAAGAGCAAATGGTAGCATAGTATCAGTTATTGAGCCAGACTACAAGAACCTCAACAAGAATGACATTGAGAATATGTATTTGTTATGTGTCAATGGCAAGGTAGAAGACTAAATTAAGACTGAACTGCTATGGTCATTGTCAGTCTTCATCAGAAGCACAGTGATCTGGGAAAGAGTACATGATTTCCAGCTAGGTGTGGAAAGCTGTCAACAGAAGGTTAACCTTACTGCACCAACAATTACTTTCCCCAGAATTAAGAAGTATAAGATGTTCTCCATCGTCTTTGAACCAATATATGGCATCATATACAAGTACAACAAGAAAGAAAAGAGAGTGATGAGACATCAATAGATTTATAAGTTCTGTGATACTACATTAAAGAAGAGTCTTGGAAAGGTTGAAAAGCTATAATAATGATGCGAACCATGGTTATATGACTCCAAGTCTCAGTAAAGAAGATGCTGAGTACCTACAACTATTTGAGGAAGAAATTGAAAAATGGTTGAAGCATCATGATTAAATGAGACGTTGGGAGATGCATATGAATGAAAGATCACTAGGATCAAGAAGGGAACGCCCAGAATAATCGACCCTCAGGGGGAGATTGTTAGGATCGTAAAAGTGTTAATTATGATACTTTAGATGGTTTTAATTATTATTAATGTTTAGTCTTTATTTTATAAGTAGAATGTAGTTTGTAATAAGGAGAATTATGCTTAAAGTGAAAAATAGCATATTATCCAAAGAATAGGGACTAGATTGCAATTTAGGGAAAATAAAGGAATGGAAGCTAATCATTCCTACTCTTATAAATACCCCCTAATCAACATTAGGGGGTTAAGGCTTGTAACTTTCACTTTCCCTCTCATTTCTCTTTTCTTTATAAAATTTGAAAAATTATGAAAGTCTTGCCTTCCTCTCTTAATTCTCTCTATACGAAACCTTCATATATCGTGTGATTCAAGGTAAAACGTAACCTAACAGGATCTAATTTAAATCATATGTGTGACACATCTTTATAACTATTTAAATTTTAATTCACTAGTTTTTAAGTTCATATGTATATTTCCTTAAAAAAATTATATTTCCATTAAAAAAATTTGGAAAAAAAGTTAGTATGCTAATCCAAACACTTGAGCTTATAAGCTTATTAAACCATGTCCTTTTTGGTCATTTAAAAACATAAGCCAACCCAAACACTTGAGGTTATAAGTTTATTGAACATGAGCTAATCCAAACACTAAGCATGGGCTTATAAGCTTATGTTATATAAGCTATAAGCGGCTTATATAACATAAGCCTAAGCCTAACTCATAAGCTTAGCCAAACACCCCCTAACTAATGACCCGAATTAGAAGGATCAATAAATATGGAGTACATTAACACGCATGGGGGTAATAAATTGACCTTCTTCCCTAATTCTCCATAAAATAAAACTACCATGAATCCCAATCGTCCCAAAACTGTGTACACTACCAAATGACTCAACTTAGCAACCACGTAATTAAGCAAATAATTAACTAGGGTTAAACAATTGTGATTACAATAATGTATTAAAAATGAGTACATACAATAGAGGCTACGGCGATTGGGTGTAACATTTAAGTGGGGTGTAAAGAATGCTCTTCAATAATATTCTGGAATCCATCAGAAAATCATGAGAACCGCAAAAATGATAGGCTCGGAGGGGTATACCAGGGTATCTTGCACTAAGCATGAGTGCATAGCAATGGTGTGGGGTAATTATATAACCAATGAGATCATCATAAATATAACAAACGCAGGCTAAAAACAAGGGGTATACTAATGTCTCTTATTACTTAATAAATCCGAATCACACGAATGTGATCTCACCACCGGTCTTGGGATGCATCACTAAAACAAGTTCCTAGAATCTAATATACTATTGTTACACTTAAGCTTTAAAGATGAATGCTTTTTTAGAAAGCAAGTAAAATCCAATTAATATAAGAGAGGAGTTTAAACTAATCTAAACTACTCTTAGTTATGCAGAAAAGGTAAAATTAGTGTGGATTCGTATAGGTGTAAAACGTGTTCACTTAATCATGCACTACTCTCTAGTTACTCTATTTAATCTATTAGGTTGTCACACTCTTGTTAGTGTAATGTGAAGTATTTCTCAAATTTAACGACGAGTTGGTTATAAACGCACTCTACGTGATAACCTAGTCGGGTGTTACATGTTAAACGTTCACCCTCCTAATAGTAAATCATGCACTTTAAATACTTATTCTAATTATCTTACCAAACATGATGTTTCACTTAATTAGATCATGTTTCACTAGACGTCTATGCTAATGTATAGGTTATAGCTAGTTTTCTAATGCCTAACGTGCACACCACTAACAAGAAACAATAGATCAAGTATTATAACTAGGTTTCCGCAATCATAAGCAAACATAATTAAATTTAGCCTAACATGTTAAATAAAAGAAAAGGAAAACAAATAATCAAACAATACTAAGCCATATTGGAATGATTAATGGAAAATTTACTTAACTTAAATGTAACATGAGAGTATATGAGTAACCAAGGGCATAAGCCCTAAAATTCGACTATAATATCAGCTCTAAGACTCTAAAAGGTTCAAAACACGAATAATAAATATAATGCCTGAATATATACAGAAAATAGGTCATGACAAAGTCGGGTTATACTCGTGACGCCGTCACATCGTCGATCTCAAATTAGGGTTTTCTTTACCACCTTAGTTTGATGCTTTTACAAAGTCTCGTGACGTCGTTACCATGTAGTCGTGACGTCGTCACCGTGTAGTAGTGACGCCGTCAGGATTCTTTAAATCGTCAAACTTTCATTTATTTTTTCACTTTTTGGTGAAGGCGTCATAAAGGTGATCGTGGAGATGAGAAGTTGTATTTTGCCTTGTTTCTTCTCCAAATCGAGCCCAAGTCATGTGTATTCTATCTACGTGCTTCCCAAATGTTAAAAACACCAAAGAAAGGATTAAATACAATATTTGTGCATATTTGCATGATTTTGGAAGTTAAATGACCCTGAAAAAATGTATAAAATGACACCTCATCAATAATTACGGGCATTCTTCAAGTACAAAGCCGTCACACGTGGTGAGGGTCGCTTATGAGCCCTCTCATAGACTTTAAGAACACAAGGAATAAAATGTAAAATCTATTCATGGTCACCAATAAATTTGTTGTACTTTATGTTCTTAACCTAACTAGGTTATCTTGAACAATGATGTTTTTACCACGAGACATTACAAATGCTAGACAAGCAACAAAAACAAAGTAGAAAAAGTTTTCCTTGATAGGTGATTATTGACTATGACTAACCTTTGTTCACCATTTTTCTCTCACACTTTAGATAAATGAACTTTCTTAAAAAGTAGAAGGGAAAATGGGGAGTTTTTTTCTTTCTTTTTGGTTATGTGGAATAAGTGCTAATGTAACTACCAAATTACTTATAATCCTATTTAAAGCTAAGAAAAAAATGAGTTAGTGGATTACACATAGCAATGGCCCATTAGGCCAGTAAATCCATGTCAAGCGCGTGTTATTCACGCCCTGGGAAGGCATGCGTACACTGACATCACAATGACATCATGTACAGTCGAAAACACAGGTTTGACACCGCCTAAACGTCAACTTGAATAAATTTAAATTATTAAAATGATTCTTTTATGTTTCTCACACATACACATTTAATGTTGTTTTACCTAGAGACGAATCAAATACAACGCAAGTGGTGCAACTTGCATTTTCAATGATGATAAGGTGTAATTTTATACATTTTTTCGAGGTTATTTAGCCCCAAAATGATTCAAATATGCCCAAATATTGTACTTAATCATTTCTTTTTGTTATTTTAGCATTTGGGAAGCACTTGGAGGAAAAACACGTGACTTGGGCTCGATTCGGGAAGAAACTAGACAAAAAGGAAACTTTTCAAGCTGGCGACTTCTGATGTGTGGTCTTTGTAGGACTTCAACAAGAAGTTTTACAATTCCATAGGCAGTGTACCAAACCGTTATAGTGTAGTGTAGGTAAGACTCGGGGGTTGTTATCGTTCTCTAAGGGAATAGGTTGGGAAGGCTCGAACATAATCTAACAAAGGTCTACGGGGTTGAGAGAAGATTCTTTTTGTCTATTAATATTTTTATAAAAGCAGGTAAATATCATGTTTTGAGAGATTTGGTTTGGTTTTAATTAGGGTTAAACTAATTAATATCTATACTACTGGTGATAACTTTATGATAAACGAACGTATTTACTAAATCATGCACTACTCCTTAGTTTGCTTCTCCTAATCATGTTGCTTTGTCACCCTTGTGATGATCTGTGTAAGTATTTCCTAAGTTATGAACAATTTACACGAACACGCCATCTATGTAATATTTCGTTAAGGCAACACACAAGTAAGGTAGTATGAAGACTATTACAAGGCCCCTAAGAGTATATTACATGCAATTAAAACACCTTAAGAGGGATCAACTATATTAGGGGTGAGGTAGTATGAAGACTGTTACCGTTGGTATCCTTTCTACACACTCGTGTTTCCCTAGACGTTTATGCCAATTTAATATCTTATGGCTAGTTTTTTAAAGCCTAACGCGCACATCCATCACAAGAAGCAACATTAAAAGGATCGACAAACTAAGTTTCATGCAATCATAAGTAAATACTAATAAATCTAGCCTTACATGGTAAATAAAGAAGAAGAACAAGAATCTATCATAAAACACATAGACATATTAAGTGATAAGGGATAAATGAACTTCACTTGATTAAATCATGCAGCTGAGGCTGTTACAAGAGGGTTTTGACACCCTAAGAACGAGCCCAAAGGCTGCTAAAATCATCTTCTAAAACTAGGGTTCGTCTCCCAAAAGTTACACACTAAAAACCCTAAAACGAGTTTGTATATATAGAGATCAGACCGCGACGACGTCACAAAATCCCTGACGCCGTCGCTTCGATGAAGCATCTAGGGTTTCATTTGAGGCGACTACATTCTGATGCCGTCGTGATGTTCCTGACATCGTCTTGATCAAGTTCTGATGTCGTCGCAAGAGTTGGCGACGCCGTCTCCACCGTCTGAATGATGATTTCTTCAAGAGATTTGGTGTAGAGTCGTAGTCTTGTCTGTTTCTTCTCCAAATAAGCCCAAGTCACGTGTATTTCCTTCAAACGCTATCCAAGTGCTAAATATATTAAAACAAACGATTAAGCATATAATCTGGGCATATTTGCATGATTTAGGGGGTTAAATGACCCTAAAAGTGTATAAAATAACACCTCATCAAATACCCCTACACTTGGGATTTGCTTGTCCTCAAGCAAATAGGTTTTTCTACCTAGACATTAGCAATATTGGGGGCATTTAACCTACTCTTTAAAAGCAATTTACGACACGACCTTCTAGACCTCGTAATTAAAAGCACAAAAAACATATACTAGCACCTCACATAAGTGTTTGGATTCTCTTTTTCTCTCAGGTATATAATGAATTATAATGATATGGGAAACGGAAAATTAACGCTCACCACCTGTCATAGCATATAAATTACCATAGGCTTGGTAAAGGATCAAACCTCCATTGCTAGACGCAAGTACTAGAAATTACTATCAAAAAGGTCTTTTAAAGGGTTGTGATGTGTATGTGTAAGATAACATTAATGGAAATGAAAATGGATGGGATATATTTGGAAGTGACTTTTTGGGTGAATTTGGGGTGAAGTGGTTAGTTAATTATCTTATAAAAATACATGTTGATTCGGTTGCTAAGCCAAAGATTCGGACAAGAATATACAATACTCTACAAAACTCTACATCAATCTCTTTTCTTTCTCTTTTCTATTTTTTAAATAAACATACTACATCACATGGGGTTTATAAACATACCCCTACACGTATGTTTTTGCTAACTCATAATTACAATCTAACTAATGACCCGAATTGAGGTGGATCAACATAACATGGAGACTATCAAACAAATATAGAGGTAATGATTTAACTTTTCTTCCCCATTCTTCTGCAAAATAAATACTACCATGAATCTCAATCGTCCCAAAACTGTATTTATAAGGATAAGGACTTAACAACCGTGTACTCAGATAATTAACTTGGGTTAAAACAATAATGTACTAAAAACAAGTACGTACAAGGTAGGCTAAGGCGATTTAGGTGTAACAATTAGTTCAAAGGTAACAATTCTCTTCATTAATAGTCTGGATTAACCATAAAATTATGAGAACCATGAAAAGGATAGGCTCAGAGGGGTGTACTAGGGGTATCTTGCACTAAAATGTGTGCATGGCAAGGGTGTGGGATAGTTATATGATCAAGGTGACCATCATAACAATTTCATGTTTAAAACATGGGTTATCCTAATGCCTCTTATCATTTAGCAAATCCTAATTCTCACTATGTTGTCTCGGGATGCATCACAAAAACAAGTTCTAGAATTTAATACACTACCGGTACACTCATATAATTTTAAACTGATACCAATGCTCCAAAAAGGCGACGAAACCACATATACACATCCATAACGATGGAATAGATACACATGATTGCTCACTCTTTAACTTGAGAAATCTAAAGGTAAAATTATCTTGGGTATCAAAAATGGATACCCGAATTCCTATAGATCTAAAGGCGAACCTCACATTTTTATGATGGAATTTTGAGGGTTTTTGTGCTAGTCATATAAAAATCTTATCCATGTGACGCTAATAATACTTGGTTTTCGTCGGTATATGTCATAAAAAAATTTAAATTTTGGTTAAAATTACCGTCTATGCTATGTTTTGATATATTACTCATCATTTTAAGGACAAAGCAAATGACAATTGAAGGAATAGTTTGTAAGCCTTATTTCCCCCTACACTTAAGATGAACATTGTCCCCAATGTTCTTAAAAGTACTCGTAAAACGAATAAAGAGAAAAGAAAACAAATAAAAGAAACTAGTACTCCCCTGGCTTGCTCAATAATGGAGAAGAAACATTCGATAACTGGCTAAATCGTCATCCAAGAGTCATCATCTGAAAACTCCCTAAGAACTTCAAAGCTTCTTCTCATCAAATATAACATGTAAATCAAAGACAAAGATAACTACACCTGTCGTAAAATCGGTGGGATCACGATATATACAACGAAACTTTTAGGGTTGACTCTATAAAAGCAGTAAAGATGGGGTGGTGAATGTGTTAAAAGTAATTAAGGTTTTTTGTAGGTTTTTAAGAAAATTAAAAATTCTGGAAATTATGCAAAATTATTTTTCAAAAATAATAAAAAAATTTGAATTTTCACAAGCTGGAGACCTGACGCTGTCAGGAATAATCCTGACGTCGTCTCCAGCCTCTGTGAAAACTTTACATTCGTTTTCTTGGAAAAAATTTCTACACGCAATTCTATTAGTTACTTCCTGTCTAATACTGCATAAAACCTGAGATTAATTATCATAATCACATGACTCGAAACTGACGCGAATTAATCTAAATAATTTATTTTATATGTTTGAATTTGTTCTTATAAACCGGATATTTTCTCCTACACTTATTTGATGCAAAATACATTTGATTGAAATTAAGACGAAGTTAAAAATAAAACAAAGCATGATTACTAATGATTCAAACACATAAGAATAAACAATAAAGAGTTAAAACACAAGACACTCCTAAATGCGGGAAAATAAATATTGGATTGCCTTCCAAAAAGCGCTTTTCTTTATTTATGAGTCTTGTAGCTTGACTCGGAGTCACACGTCTAGGTGTCATGGAAATGATCCAAGCCGATGATCTCTCTTGGATTCTTTTTTTCAGAAAGTTTTTTAGAGGTGGGGGATTGATTGGAAGATTTTGGTGAATTCTTCTCCATCCGGATCAATTATCCTAATCTTGGCATGCCAGGCCCCGTCTCCATTTTTGGGTGGTTTGTCCTAGTTGATTGGGTTTTCTATTAAGTCCTCCGACTCCCATATGTTTCCCTTAAGGTTAATAGGTAAGACCCCTAAGAATTCTACCATTCTTCTAAATACTAGGACATCCTTAAAGGGATTGATCTCAGCATCCATGGCCATTTCCCATTCTCCAACAAAATGACTGTTTAGGAATTCTTTCCTAACATAGTAAGGGGTTTGGGCACCTATACCATCTGAGCTTGGTCGTGGTTTGTATGATTCTCTTTTACTTAGCGTGGTCTAATAGGGTGCTTCCTCTTCACCTAGATCAATTTCCTTTACTCCAAATACCGATCTAGTGATTCCTTCCTCGACTGCTATTTTGGCTTTTCTACAGTCTATCATTGCGTTAGCGGTTGCTAAGAATCCTCTTTCTACTAGTAGATGGGTTTCAGGGTCTTTCTTCATGTCGATTACGTAAAAGTCGTTCAAGAGTTTTAGTTTTCATATGTGAACTTCTACGTCCCTAACAATTCCAATGGGATAAGATTTGGTTCCATTTGCCAACCCAAAAACATGGTCAGTCTCTTTGATCTTAAGCTTTTAGAAGAGGTATAATGGAATTATGTTCACACATGATCCTAAATCGGCTAAGGTATCAAAAGGTTTTGAGTCTCCTAATCTGCAAGGTAGAGTGAATAGTCTAGGGTCCTCTATTTTCATAGGTATTTTGCCTTGGATGAATGCAGATCCATTATTGCCTAGCTCTAAACTCTCCACGTATTTATCAAGTATTGGGTTATATATGGGGGAGCATGAGCTAGTACTTCAAGAACAGGTAAGTTAAGATGCAAATCTTGGAATTCATCTTCTAGAGTTCGCTCGGGTTCTTCTGATTGTTGTGTTCCAATTTCCATGACCGTTTTCAGCTGGTCCTTTTAAGAATGGTTTGTTTCTTTGTAACACGTTTTGATAGCATTGATCGAATTGAGAGGATGAGATGAGCATTGGGGGTTTTTCGTTGAGTAAGAACGAGCAGACAAAACTGGAGAGGTCGGGTTAACATTCAGTTTTGGGTTCTTAACCGTGTCACTTAAGAGTGCTCTTGTTATTTGACCAGTGATGGCCTTCAAGACTGTGTCAATTTTGTTGGTCATCTTGCTTTGTTGTTGTTTGAAATCGGCTTCAAACTTAAACAATCTAGCGTCCTGAGATGCCATGAAGTTAGACACCAATCATTTAAGATTTGACTGATTGTTAAAACTTTAAGGATTGTTGTTGAAGGAGCGGTTCAGGAACGATCCATTGGGCTGAAACCGATTAGGTAGGTTTGAAAAATTAATTTGAGAATTTTGGGGTTGTCTCCACCTAAGGTTTGGGTGACTTTTCCATAACGGATTATAGGTGTCATCAATATTGTTTTGCTCAGGTTTGAAAGTGAACCACTTGCCTCTCGCTTCGTCGGTACACGAGGACGCATAATCAACAAAAGCTTGCTCGGGATTTTCCATGCAGTATTGAGTGTCGTGGGGACCACTACAGATCTCGCATGAAGAAGAGATTTTGTTCACTTGAATAGATTGTTTAGGAGTAAGATGAGCTTCCATCAAGCATTAGACTTGATATTTGAGCTCAATGAGACGACGGTCGAATGTACTCGGGACATTCTGGGGCAAAGAGATTGCCTTGACCGGTTTAGCGAAATCCCTTGGGTCGTTCCAACTTTCGTTTTCATAGAGGGCTAGGTCCTCTAATAGCGCTTAGGATTCTTCGGTGTTTCTGTCACGAAGCTTACCACCGGTCGATTGATCGATGGTTCGTCTTGTAGCGAGATTGACATGGTCATAAAAAATTTAGACTTGGAGCAAAAGATCAATGCCATGATAAGGGACTTTTTGGAGTAAGTCATTGAAACGAGTTCATGCTTCAGAGAGGGACTCTCCTTGATGTTGTTAGAACATCAGGATGTCATTGCGGAGTTTTGCAGTCCTTCCCGGTAGAAAGAATTGATCAAGGAAACGAGTAGTAAGATCCTCCCATGTGGAGATGTATCCTGCTGGAAGACGTTCAAGCCAATTGCTAGCTTGATCGCGAAGGGAAAATTAAAATAAACGCAGGCGCTTTCTTTCCCTATTTGCAACATCAAGGTCAAGTGACTCCACAAGTTTTAAGAAATCCTTGAGATGTTGGTTTGGATCCTCGGACCGAAGTCCGTGGAATGAGAATCGTTTTGAACCAACCGGATGGTGTCGGATCGCAGAGGCACCACATTGTTCCTTACGGGGAGCTCAATGGTGTTTTGATAGCCCTCGTGGCTAGGTTTGTAGTAATCTCTAAGAGTACGGATAGGATTTTCGTCTCCCATGGAGGCTGACGAAAATGGATTACAAACAAATAACACGAAAAAAAAGATAGACTACAAGAAAGCTAATATACTGAAAATAAAATCTCACTTGATAGGAATTAAGCGAGTAGACCTATGTTAAACAATGATCGAAACCTAACTATTCCCCACGCAGCGGCGCCAAAAACTTAATGTGCGATCGTCATAGGACTTCAACAAGAAGTTTAACAACTCCCTAGGCAGTATACCTAACCGTTGTAGTGTAGTACAGGCAAGACTCGGGGGGTTGTTATTGTTCTCTAGAGGGGTAGGTTGGGAACTCGAAAAGAATCTAACAAAGGTCTACAAGGTTGAGAGAAGATTCTTTTTGTATTTTTATATTTTTATAAAAGCAAGTAAATATCATGGTTTGAGAGATTTGGTTTGGTTTTTGTTAATTAAACTAATTAATATATATACTACTGGTGATAACTTTATGGTAAACGAACGTATTTTACTTAATCATGCACTACTCCTAAGTTTGCTTCTCCTAATCTTGTTGCTTTGTCACCCTTGTGATGATCTGTGTAAGTATTTCCTAAGTCATGAACGAATTACACGAACCCACCGTCTATGTAATATTCCATTAAGGTAACGCATAAGTAAGGTAGTATGAAGACTATTACAAGGCACCTAAGAGTATATTACATGCAATTAAAACACCTTAAGAGGGATCAACCATATTAGGGGTAAGGTAGTATGAAGACTGTTACCGGTGGTATCCTTTCTTCACACTCGCGTTTCCCTAGACGTCTATGCCAATTTAATATCTTATGGCTAGTTTTCTAAAGCCTAACACGCACATCAATCGCAAGAAGCAACATTAAAAGGATCTACAAACTAAGTTTCATGCAATCATAAGTAAATACTAATAGATATAGACTTGCATGGTACATAAAGAAGAACAAGAATCTATCACAAAACACATAGACATATTAAGTGATAAGGCATAAATGAACTTCACTTAATTAAATCATGAAGTTGAGGCTATTACAAGAGGGTTTTGACACTTTAAAAACGAGCCCAAAGGCTCCTAAAATTTTCTTCTAAAACTAGGTTTCGTCTCCCAAAAGTTACACACTAAAAACCCTAAAACGAGTTTGTATATATAGAGATCAGACCGTGACGACGTCACAAAATCCCTGATGTCATCGCTTCGATGAAGCTTCTAGGGTTTCATTTGAGGCGGCTACATTCTGATGCCGTCGTGATATTCATGATGCCGTCTTGATAAAGTTCTGACGTCGTCTCAAGAGTTGGCGATGTCGTCTCCACCGTATGAATAATGATTTCTTCAAAAGATTTGGTGTAGAGTCGTAGTCTTGTCCGTGTCTTCTCCAAATGAGCCCAAGTCACATGTATTTCTTCAAAAGTCATCCAAGTGCTAAAAATATGAAAACAAACGATTAAGCACATAATCTGGGCATATTTGCATGATTTAGGGGGTTAAATGACCTCAAAAAAGTGTATAAAATGACACCTCATCAACTTCCGTCCTGACGCCTTCACCAAAAGTACCTAGAAAGTGGAATTTTAGACAAAAGTGTGAATTCTTTTGGGTAAAAGGATTTCTACCCTGGTAAATATATATATATATATATATATATCACAAAACAATAAGGTTCAGGTAATATGGTAAGGCACCATATTGACAAGTACAGACACACGCACCATTGGTACTTCTAACCAAGCCACAAACTATTGACAAACCAACCTAAACAAAACAAAGACTAGCTATACAACAAGATACTAATTCGAATAACAGATAGCTAGACTTCAAACCAAGACCTACGTTATGTTTTTAAGAAGTGAGGTAGGAATATTCCAAGTAGCTAACAATCTTTCTGTACGAGAAGACCTTTTGAATTGGAACGTCTGAAGCTTTAGCCGAATGATAGAAAAAATTGTAACACCCCCAAAATCAGGTAGCAGCGGAATGGTAACAATGGGGTGCTACGTCAAAGTACAACAATCAAGATATAGGAACGACCTTAAATGGACGTTTTAAGATAAGATTTCATTCGATGCCATAGCAAAATACCAGAGTTCATACATTAGGTCCCATATGTTTTAAAAGTCATAAACATTTCAAGTACATATTTAATTAAACAAAAGCTTCATAATACCAAAAGATGACTTAAGTTTTTAAAGATAATAAAAGTTGCATTGAATATAGATAAAACACAGAATCCGTCTTCATTGATATCCGCCACGGCTCCCCTCCGATCTTCATACCCTAGGACCTGAAATTACATGCTAAAAGTCAACACAAAGGTTGAGTGAAATCATAGGTTTATCGGTAAAAAGGGTGGACCACAAGATCGAAGTAATAGTAGACTCTGAAACACATTCAGTAGTCCAAAACGTTTATTATTGCACTAAGCTCATGACCCCGAAGCCTTAACTAGATTTGTGCCCCAATCAGAATATAGGATGCTTGCCAACAACCTAACACCTCTCAATGTTAAATGCACCTTGATCAAACTAGTGACCCAAGGAAAGGTGGGGATTGTCAGTCCCGATAGATCTATCCACAACACTCGCGCTTACTACAATAGCAATTAACGGTTCATGATAAATAGGGACTTCACGGCAATAAGGTAACTTAGCAATAATATTCAGGCAGTAATCTGGATAGCATACACTTTGTAAACACTTTGAAAACACTTAGAAAAACACTTGTGTCCAATAGTAAAACAAGCAATGTAATTCACCCCGTAGATTTTGTAAAACAATCACGTAGTAAAAAGGGGGCTATGAACTCACCTCGAGTGAATGGTAATCAACAAGTATTCACAATAGAAAAATGCGTCACGAAGGAATCCGAAGGCAACCTAATCCAATATAGGTCGTATAAGTACTAAACACTTTGATTATTTATAGGTCGTATAGCTCATCATACTATCGTTCGGGCTATCATAATTAAGAGGTCATGTAGTGACGTATGAGGAGCTAGGACACTTTAAATCGTAAATCCAACAACTCGTCGATACGCCACCCCGAAGAGGCCTCATTATGAAACTCCCTAGTAATATAGTACTTTGATTAACTAATACCACATATAATTCTATATAGCTACATCACCATCTAATCGTTTTAGTGAAATCATATTTATAAAGTAAAAACGTTTATAAGTATACTTTAGTAAAACTGGCGTAACTTTCTCGTTTTAAGTTCGTTTCTTTCGTTTCTTACGTCCACGCCTTCGTATTAAGACGAGTTATCAAAATATAACATTTTCAAAATTTGAGTTTTTCTGATGAATAGTGATTTTACTGTTCATAACAGTTATATATTTATTTTTATAGATTTAGTTATCGTAAATCTCGTAAATGTCGTAACTTATTCGTTTTAACTCCGTTTTTAGCGATTCTTTCGAGCACGTCTTCGTATTAAAAAGTTTTATCTATTTATTGATGTTTTAAAAATATAAGTTTCTATGGTGAATAGTAATTTTTATAAAATTAGTTTTATAAAAGTATATATTTAACTTAAACTTGAAATCGTCGTATCTTTTTCGTTATAAATCTGTTGTTTGAGTTTCTTATCATTTTGGAATTGTCATGAGATGTACTATTATTATAAAACATAAAATCCATGCTTTGGATTTCGAACCAAAACAGCCCCTTAATAATAATTAGGTACTCATATATATAAACTTGTTTTATATACTTTTTCAACTTAATAAAATACCACAAGTTTTCCACAACTTATTATATACTTGTCTTACATATAATAGAGTCCAAGATCCATATTTACATCCATATAACATGTGTATAAGTTCATAAAATCATGTTTACAAGAAAATCCATTTTTACAAGTCAAACATATCCTAAATGGTGATATTGCTAAATAGAACATATAAACACATAAAATCATAATTGTAAATTCATAAAGGGTTTTAGGTAACCTTAATATGATGTGTGGTGATGAACAACAAGATCTACACACTTGTTTAGCAACCAAACCCAAGCTTGCAAGATCTTGAAACCCTAAACCCTAATCTTCCATTTTTCTTGCTTAACACATGTAAAGACTTAACCAAGCCTTCAAATCTTCTTAGGACATCTTAGATATGTTGTAGGAATGTATGTAAATGTGTTAAATAAAATTTTGTAAGGATTTGTATGTTGTTTGAGGTTTGCCGTGGCCAAAGAGGAGGGGGAAGGAGAGATTTTTGTGTTTTACACCTTGAAAGTGAGAAGTGTGTGTGTATTTCACTAGTATGAGACCTTATATACATGGAAGACTAGTCAAAGACAAGATGAGGGTTTCATGGAGGTCTTTGGTCAAAAGGATGGGAGGTATGGGCTTTACTTGTAGAAGTCTTGTGTTTTAATGAGATGTGTATGTACAAGACTTTAGCTAGATATTTAAGATATTTCTCTTGTGTCTCATGACCATATCCGGCCATATATGTATATATGTAATGATATTTTATAAAATTTGGGTATTGGGTATAATTGTGGGTATTTGTTGAAGCGTAGAAAAGTTTTGGTGCTTCCGGGTATGCCTAAATGTATTAAATTGCGAAACGTAAACGTTTTACGCAACTAATAAAAATAAAATATTAAAAGTTGATTATTACTTTCGTAAAAATAATATATTGCTTGCTTGACGTAAACTTTAATTCGTTTGGTGTCCGTTTAAGCTAATTGTTGATTTTTAGTTTACGCGATTTTACTATATAATAAGAATTAAAAGTAAACGCGTACGAAAAAAATAATTAGTAAAATAGATGACGTCGTAAATGACCTGAAAATACGGAAATGTTACATACACTTAGGCAGAAACCGAGTCAATACATCTGATGTCAAGAATCACAAAGATGATTGCTGACAATGAAGAATGACATCATGGACCTAGTGATGCGATGCACAACCCTCCCTAGGCACTCAGAATCTCTCAAAAGATTTCTGTTTCATTTCTCACGGAGATTACACACATTTTTATCAACTTTCTCACTCCAAGTTAGTTGGTATTCAAAAGGTGGCAGTCTGCTCCAGCCTCCGATCACTAAAACCAAAGTGCTGTATTGAGTCTAGAGCCAAAAGAGATAATCCATAAATCTCATTAGGACACTTTTCAAAATTATGCTTGCTATCTCACACAATGTAAATATCGAGATATACATAAAGAGTCCTACGCATTATCCTTGTGATTTTGCTAGAACATCAGAGTGATACTTAAGTAATCACAGTGAAGATGGAAATCCTGCTTGATCCAACATCAAACAAGCTCATGGTAGGTGACTTCTGCGATTCTATACGAATCAAGCTTGACACAACTGGAAAGAAACGATGGTGCGATTCTATATGAATCAAACTTGTTCCAGTATATGAATTGACAATTGATGATGAACTTTTGAAATGATTAACAACTCTCGATGTGTCACAAAACCACTTTAGAAAGTGACACGTTGATTGATTTTTCAAATCAATTTTATTTCAATCAGTGAGATAGTAACTCGCTGGTTTACTCTTATCATGTTGCCTGCTTTGAGATGTTCTAGTAATGAGAACATGCTGATTTTGATGAATCTAACACATATGTGTTAGAAAGATTCGATACTTCAGCTGGAAATCCTGTCAAGGAGATTCTTCTTAAATTGAATCTACCTGATCACAGGTCGATCCTCACGGATTTGAAGGTAACTCCAACCAAACATTATTTTTATAGATTTAGTTATCGTAATTCTCGTAAATGTCGTAACTTATTCGTTTTAACTCAGTTTTTAGCAATTCTTTCGAGCACGTCTTCGTAATTAAAAGTTTTATCGATTTATTGATGTTTTAAAAATATAAGTTTCTGTGGTGAATAGTAATTTTTATAAAAATAGTTTTATAAAAGTATATATTTAACGTAAACTTGAAATCGTCGTATCTTTTTCGTTATAAATCGGTTTTTCGAGTTTCTTATCATTTTGGAATCGTCATGAGACGTACTATTTTTATAAAACATAAAATCCATGCTTTGGATTTCGAACCAAAACAGCCCCTTAATAATAATTAGGTACTCATATATATAAACTTGTTTTATATACTTTTTCAACTTAATAAAATACCACAAGTTTTCCACAACTTATTATATACTTGTCTTACATATAATAGAGTCCAAGATCCATATTTACATCCATATAACATGTGTATAAGTTCATAAAATCATGTTTACAAGAAAATCCATTTTTACAAGTCAAACATATCCTAAATGGTGATATTGCTAAATAAAACATATAAACACATAAAATAATAATTGTAAATTCATAAAGGGTTTTAGGTAACCTTAATATGATGTGTGGTGATGAACAACAAGATCTACACACTTGTTTAGCAACCAAACCCAAGCTTGCAACTCTAGAAAACCCTAATTTTCCATAAAACCCTAATCTTGCTTTCCTTGCTTAGATACTTGTAAATCTTTAGCCAATCCTTACAAACACCTTAGGTTATCATAGGAAGGATACATGAGTGCTTGTATGGTCTTAGAAAATCAAGCTATGGATTTATTATTGAGAGGGTTTTGAGCCGTGGGCTAAAGGAGAGGAAAAGGGAGAGTTGTGTGAAATTTTGCTAAGTAAAATGAAGTGTAAGTGTTTCTCTTTCTAGTTGTAAGAGTTTATAAGTCATATGCTAGTCAATACCACTTGCAAGAAAGTCTAGAGACATGATGAGGGTTTTTAGGAAGTCTTATGGTCAAGGTATGGCTCTTGTGTAAGATAGCATGGTGTGTAAGATAGCTTGCTTGAAAACTTATATAACATGTGTTATATTAAGTTTTCAAGATATCTCTAGTGATTCATACATACATATTCGGCCTAACATGCATATACATGATATATTTTTGTGATTTTTGAGTATTGGGTATAAATATGGGTATTTGTTGAAGCGTAGAAAAGTTTTGGTGCTTTCGAGTATGCCTAAATGTATTTAATTGCGAAACGTAAACGTTTCACGCAACCAATAAAAATAAAATATAAAAAGTTGATTATTACTTTCGTAAAAATAATATATTTCTTGCTTGACGAAAACTTTAATTCGTTTGGTGTCCGTTTACGTTAATTGTTGATTTTTAGTTTACGCGATTTTACTATATAATAAGAATTAAAAGTAAACGCGTACGAGAAAAAAAAATTAGTAAAATAGATGACATCGTAAATGACCTAAAAATACGGAATGTTACAAAAATTACATCAATCACTTGGGCTTGAGACCTTTTCTTGTGCTTGGATAATCTTGAGTTTCTCTCTTGCCAAATGAAATATGTGGATGCCGCCAATGCAAGTTTGAAGACAATACCCATGCATGCTCGAGACTTTGCAAATGGAACAATAAAGTTAAAAATATCATCCAATAAACAGGAACATGCATGCCAGCTTTTACCTTAACCGTCAACCAAATCTGAGATGATAAAGGGCAATTGAAGAACAAATGGTCGTGTGAATCAGGTACTACTTCGCGTAACGAACACCTAGATAGGTTTAAGTCAGTCAATGGACTAATATCCTATTGTATAAGCCTATCTTGCGTTTTCAACCTCTTTTGAATCACCAACCAAAGATGAAAGGCATGTCGCGGGATAGAGTGTGCAAACCAAACAACATGAGACCAATCGATAGTAATACCGCGAGGCCGAATATCTTCCCAAGCAACCCCAATAGAGAACATCTTATACATACCCATACGATCTTTCCAATACAATCTCAATAGGTGGAGACGACGTCAAAAAAATCTCTTGATGCTGTCAGGATCATGCAGCGACAACGTCACTAAGCGTATCGACGGCGTCACAAGTTAGCCGACACAAGAAACCCTTAGAAGATTCGACGTGGTGACAGCGTCACAAACCCTAGCGACGCAGTCAGAGCCCACATCCTATATATAAAAACCTTATTTATTTCATATTTTCGTGTGGAAATTTAGGAGAACTTTGAGAGCAGCTATTGTAGCCAAATTATAGGGTTTTCTAACCTTTTTGTACTCACATACTCACATGTTTAATTGAAGTAAAGTCTCTTTATTTATTTAATCATTCAATATGTCTATGTGTTGTTTGATTATATGTTGTTGTTCGCTTTCTCTTAACATGCTAGGCTAAATTAATTAGTGTTTGCTTATGATACATGAAACCTAGTTTGTAATCTTTGATTTATTGCTTCTTGTTAGTGGTGTGCGTGTTAGGCTCTAGAAAACTAGCTATAAGATATTACATTAGCATAAACGTATAGGGAAACATGATTAGGTTAGATGAAACCTACAACTAAGTTCTTCATAACTAATTAATTTTAGGTAGATTTCTTTTAAGTATTTATTGCGCGTGGTTAACTATTGGGAGGGAGCGTGTTTGACAGGTAACGTCCGACTAGGTTGTCACGTACAACGCGAGCTTGACCAACTCGCTGCAGAATTAGGGGAATACTTACACATTACACTAACGAGGGTGTCGGGTAATAGATTAGAGAGAGCAACTAGGGAGTAGTGCATGATTAAGTAGATACGTTTGTTTTCCTATACGAGTTTCCCACCAGTTTTACATTTCTTGCATTTAGGAGTAGTTAGTAGCTTAGTTTAAAAACCCCATCTTTAAAACCCAAGATTTAACTTGCTTTCTAAAAAATATAAAAACATAAAAATAATCTTCCCTCTCAGGTTGCGTCTATGCACGCGCATACAACAGTCACCCAACTGCCGTCAACTGGTTATAGGACAGTACCTGACAGGCTCACACGTGATAATAGGAGACACACGATGAGGCATGTACGATTATTTACAAACCTTACTGAGCCATATATAAGAAATATCATGTAACATCCCGCCTACTCAAACCATAATATTGTGGTCTGAGTTGGCGAGATGCTACAAGTGGTATCAGAGCCGCTCTTGAGCTGTTCGGGATGGTGGAGCAAACCTCATTGAGGACGATGAGCCCCTAAGGGAGGTGATTGTGACACCCTAGGCAAATGCTACATTGGCTGTATAACACCCTAAAACCAGTTTTTAAGTATTTATTTATGATAATGCCATAGAATGAGTTTGACTATGACTTTTATAAGTTTAAAAACGTTATGTAATTGGTTAGTCAACCCGATAGTCAAACCTAATGTCAAATGTATAAGTTATAATGTGTTATAAAATATCATGTGTCTCAACTAGGAAGAAATAGACTTAAAGGACTTAATTTGTCAAATGATTAATGTGTTATATAATTAATGTGGCTAAATAAGAAAGAATAGTGCTTGAGAGACCATATATGTCAAAAGGTCAAACCAGTGCCAACTAAATAGATATAGTAGTCATTTCCCTGGAACTCCACAAGATTCTAGCATCTTGTGTGTGTGTTGTGGGTGTCAACCCAAACAAGAAAAAAGGAGAAGCTATGGTGACTATAATGATCAATGGGTGAGTTTAAGTGTTCTAATTTATGATGGGAATCCCTAGAAATGTCTTCCATCAAGTAAGTGACTTTAATTGAGTTAATTGATGAAATTATAAATTAGGATTCTTGAGATAATTTGGGGGTTTTGGGTAATTTTTACTCTAAAATTAGTATTGAGATGATATTCATAAGGGTTAAGGTTAATTGAAGATTTAATGTAAAGAAATTAGGGTCTTTCAACATATGATCAAGATATGATCATATGATGATTAAGGAAGGAAATTGGAAGGTTATGGGTTGTATAAACCTATATTATAATATCTCTTTAATATGTATGATTGTGGTTTAGGAAGGATAGCATTGGATGATGATGATGATGTTCTTGATGTCCCTAGCTTGGATTCAAGGTAAGTAATTAGA
>BQNB010038995.1:0-48361 GCA_026074375.1 Tanacetum coccineum | reverse complement strand
TTTTTTTCAATTATTATTATTTATTTATTTATTTTATATATAAAATTTTAAAATTTTTGCGGGAAAACGGGGTACGTGAGAACAACGAGCAAAAGGTAGGTAAGATCATATCGAAGATATACTACCCCATACTAAAACTAAACATTGTCCTCAATGTTTCCTAGTCTAAGGCTCAAAACCCCATACTAGAACTCAAAAAGTCGAATGCATAATCCGAGCATGGAGAAAGTATTATAAAAATCTTAAGCTATTTATGAAGTATGCAAAAAGATAGATGTTAGTCGATAATAATCTAGGATATCAGATTTCCCCAAACTAATGACAAGCAAAGGCTAGAAAGCTCGAGTGGACCGGGACAAAATACCGAACACGAGAGTCTTCAAAATTTTTGGGTCAATCCTACGAACAATCACAAGCACAAACAACAAGAGTCGGAAGAGTACAAGCCTCCTCACATCACATTAGAAATAAGAAAGAAGAAAAATGGATAAGCATGGGGTTCCTCCCACGAAGCGCTTTGTTTTTGGTAACCGAGTCACATAGCTTGACTCGATCCCCGCATTTAGTTGTCCATGGGTATGAAACAAGTGGAAGAGCAAACTTCCATTTGACTTTCAAAAGCCACCGACTCAAGAGAAGAAAAATGAAAAGCGAAGACACCATCGGGTGGAGATAACTCGGCGGTTCCATATGGAAAAACTTAGGTGATGGTGAAAGGTCCCAAACAACGGGTTTTAAGCTTTCCCAAGAATATCTTTAGACGAGAATTGAAGAGTAAAACTCTGTTCCACCTACATGAAAATGCGGTTTTTGATTTAGAGTAGTGAGCTCTTGGTCACTCTCTTTATTATCATAGATTCTTGTATGCTTAATCATGAAGTCATTAAGTTCATTAAGTTGGCAAGCTTCCGGTGACTCACCACAGCGTTTTAAGTCAAAATTATCATGTTTCTAAGGGCCTATTATGCCTTATGCTTACTCATTAGGTAGAGACAAAAACTTTCCATACACGAGCTTATATGGAGTACAACCATATGGTGTCTTGAAAAAAAATAAGGGGGGAGGGGGATCGTGAGGGGGGGGTTGGTACGGATTGCCTACATTAAGGTCTTCTACTTATCGGACCATGAGGCACGGTTTTCACCAACCGTCCTCTCAAGAATACGTTTCAAGCCACGATTTGAAATCTCCACTTGTCCACTCGTTTGTGGGATGATATGCAGGTAGCAAAGACGACTGGTGACCCCATACTTAGACATTACTTTAGCAAATTTATCATTACAAAAATGGGTCCCACGATCGCTTATAATTGCTCTAGGAGTTCTAAATCGGGCGAAAAGAGATTTCAAGAATTTTACTACAACTCGAGCATCATTAGTGGGGAGCGCCTTCACTTCTACCTACTTTGATAAGTAGTCAACGGCTACGAGAATGTACTTATTCACTTGTGAAGATGGGAATGGACCTATAAAATTGATACCCCATACATCAAAGATTTTACAAACTTGAATAGCGTTTTGAGGCATTTCATCTCTTTGTGAAATTTTGCCTTAATGTTGACACGTATCACAAGATTTGATCATAGCATAGGCGTCTCGATATATGGTTGGCCATAATAAACCAGCATCAAATACTTTCTTAGTGGTGAAATTGGCACCATGATGGACCCCAGTGGGTCCCTCATGACAAGCTTTGAGGATATCAATAGCTTCTTGGCCATGCACACACCGTCGAATGATTTGATCTGCATAAATCCGAAATAATTAAGGATCGTCCCAAAAGTAATGTTTAAGGTCCTTAAAGAATTTCTTCTTTTGTTGGGACGACATCCCTTTCATGATAAAATTCCCCGCATGGAAATTTGCAATGTCGGCAAACCATGAGGTACTTCCACTAGATATAACTCCAAGAGTTTCTAAAGGAAAATTTTCATTTATGTCTTTATTTTCTAACAGATCCTTAAGAGGATTCTCAAGTCTAGATAAATGATCGGCCGCAAGATTCTCCATTCCTTTTTTTATCACGGATCATTATATCAAATTCTTATAGGAGGAGAACCCATCGGAGCAATCTCGGCTTAGCATCTTGTTTACTAAGAAGGTAGTTAAGAGCCGAGTGATCCGTATACACTATACTTTTGGATAAGACAAGATATGGCCGAAACTTTTCAAAAGCATAAACTACGGCAAGCATTTCTTTTTCTATCGTAGTGTAATGAATTTGAGCTTCGATCATTGTCTTACTAGCATAATGTATAGGCTGAAAATGCTTCGTCTTACGTTGTCCCAAAACCGCACCAAAACACAAACGGTGCAATCTTCTCAAGAGGTGAGTCATAGGTCTAGCAATTTTTGAAAGTCTAGCGATAAATCATCGGTAAAACCGGCATGACTAACGAAACTCTTAACACCTTTTACGAGTGGTCGGGATGAGGTAGCTTAGCGATACATCAGACTTAGTTTGATCGACCTCAATCCTAAAACTTTGAAATTTTATGATCCTACCCACAATTCCTTTTTTACACATAAACTCGGCACTTATACCAATTTAGAAACTAAATTCGTGCTTCACACCTCTTTTTAGCATTTTGTCTAAATTGTGAGAGGTAAAGAAGCAATACGTATCCTCAAATACTTGAAATATCATGGAAAACTTCCATGTATTTTCGATCCATATATTGGTAATATGGCTTATATCCTTCTGGAGTACCGGGAGCATTTACACAAGCATAATGGCATTCGCGACGTAAGCAAAGTTCCATAAGGGCATGTGAAAAAGTAGGTTATTTTTCTCTTGGTCGTGTGGATATATTGGGCTTGAAAATAACCGAAAATCCATCTAGGAAAACAAATAAAAATCATTTTCGGCTAATCTTTCTAGAATTTGGTCCATAAATGGCACTGAAAATGATCTTTATGAGTAGCTTCATTTAATTTTCATATAGTCAATACAAAACTCTCAACCCCGATAAGAGGGCGGTCTTGGTAGGTAAATTCTTTATGTTGGAATTAATTCATTATCTACATTAGCAACGACGGTCATACCACCCTTCTTGGGTACACAATGAACGGAGCTTACCCATGGATAACGAGATTGGGTAATCTTTTCCGGCATCAAGAGTTTGCTACTTCAATTTTTTATTACCTCATGAATTAAATTTTTGTTTAACCCGTCTTTGACTTTGTACGAGGATTCTTATAATCTTCCTCCATCACGATCTTTTATGGAGTGCAAAACCGAGGGTTAATACCTTTGATGTCGGTAATTTTCCAAGCAATGGCCCATTTATGTGATTTAAGCACCTTTAAGAGGGCTTCTTTTTCATCATCTTTTAAATTTTTTGCAATAATCATGGGTAGCTTATCGGTTCCCTCTAAGTAAGATATTCCAATGAGAGGTTAAATTTTTAGTTCTAATTCCGGAGATCTTTAATTGAAAATTTTTGCCTTAGTCACTTCTACTTGCTTAAGGTCCATCGGAGGGGGTTGAAACGGGTCATTATTTAAAAAATTTTCATAAGCAAATATTCTCTTATGGTTCAAGAATCGGCATGAATATTTTCGGTGAAATTGAATCATCTTTTGAGATAAGCCTCGACTCTTCTTCCAAAATGAAAGCATTTCCTAGAACGGTGTGAGGGAAAGAGAGAGGTCGAAAATAATGGTCTCATGAAACCGGGGTGGGATTGCCACCCGTATTACTTTGAAAAACCAAACACTTCTTGAGCATACTCCTCACAAGCAACGTCAATGACGTCAATTCGGTTTACCGACATATCATCATATGTAGAGGAGTATCTTGTAGTTTGATTGAGATTAAAAGTTACGGCTTCGTCATTAACCCGAAGGGTTATTTCTTCTCCGTAAACATCAATTAAGGCACGGCCGGTCCTCAAGAAGGATCTCCCGAGAATGAGGAGAACCCGAGGATCGGCATCAAAATCAACAACAACAAAGTTGGTAGGAAAGTGAAACTTCCCCACTTTGATGAAGAAGTCTTCGGCGACTCCCTTAGGACGAGTAATGGATCGATCCGCTAGCTCGAGAGTCATCCGAGTGGGGGTAAGTTTGGGTAGGGAAAGCTTCTTCCATATGGAAAAAGGCATAAGATTTATGCTAGCGTCAAGATCGGCCAATATAACACCCTGTGTTTTCAAGTCATTGACGACATCGATAAATCTACTATTTATTTTTAGTGTTGTACGCGTTTGCTTGTAATTTCATGAATTAAGTTTAAATCGCGTAAGCTAAAAATTAGCGTTCAATGTAAACGGGCATCAAACAATTAAATGTTTACATCAAACAAGGGTTAAGTAATTATTTTGAGGATAATTATTAACTTTGTTCATTTTATTTTTATCGGATACGTAAAGTGTATACGTTTCGCGATAAATTGCGTTTAGACACTCCCGGAACCACAAAAACTTTTCTACGCTTCAACAAATACCCACATTTATACCCAATACATAAAATTTACTCAAATATACCATGTATAGCTCTATTATGCCGAAATTCTTGCAAGGGATACAAAGTTATACAAGAAAAATAAGAAAACTCTTCCACTTTGGTCAATGTACAACATAACTCATTAATGTCTAACCATACCTTGTCTCTTTGACCCAAAGACTAAAGACCATGACCATAGACCATCCCTAGGACCTTACCATGTTCCCTTGACCAAGACTTCTCTTATATACATGCAAGTAACTAGCTAGTAACACATAGAGAACAAAAGACTTAGTAAAATTTTCACAAAAACCCTCTTTTGGTCCCCTAGAGCTCACGGCTCAAAACCAATCCCCACTCAAACCCATATCAATTTTTCTACAACCCATACACACCTATACACATCTATTATAAGACATTCTAAGGTATTTCCAAGCATTGGCTAAGCATTTCCAAGTATTAAGCAAGTGAAAGAAAGCTAGGGTTTTTATTAAGGAAAGCTAGGGTTTCTTTGTGCAAGCTTGGATTTTAGGTGCTAAACATGGTTTGAGCATTTGTTTGTTGCCATCATCATTATCATGTATAGGTCTACTTTAAACCTTGATGTTTGCATTTTAGATTTTTTATTGCATATGGTTATCTCTATCGTTAGCTTGAATCCCATTTCAGGGTTTTTATCATGACATGAGATTTCTACTTGAAATGTATCACAGGATTACTTGTATTATATGTTGTATTTAATACATTTATCATGTTAAAAAGGTGATAAAATATTGTATCCATGTTGTTTTCCCCTCTTATCCCTGTTTAGTGGTAACATGATTATGGGGAATATTAGGGTTTTCATAGTTTCATGAACTATGTTTAAGTTATAAGGAAATACATATAGACAAGTTAAGATTAAATATGGAACTCATATTAATGTTACTTGTAACACTTAAAATAGAGTTATCTTGGAAGAATACAACATTGTACACATTTGGTTATGTCTAAAATGATTATGGACAAAAAATAGTTAAATTAGGTTACTTAAGTAAAGTTAATGGTCTTTTAAGGTTGTTATCAGGATTTTATAACCTTGGTAACGTGGGATAATGAGGACTATTATGGACAAATAAATTCTAATATATAAATGATATATAACATATATGATATATAAGACTTGTGGTAAAATACAAAAGTGGTAAAGTATAAAGAAAAGGTTAAAAATGGATTCAACAAACTAGCACAAACATTCTGTCCAAATTCGTGGATAAGACATACTCATTTTATGTTTTTATAAGATAATACATTTCACGACGATTCCGAAAAGGTAAGAAACTTGTCAAACGGATTAATAACGAAAAAGTTACGTTAAAAACAAGTTATACGTTAATAAACGGAGTCGTAAATGAATTTTTATAAAAACATTTTTATAAAAATTATAAACAGTAAGTGTTGATATTTTTAACAAATAACACATATTTTTAGGATTCCAAAATGATAAGAATCGTAATTTTTCAATTAATAACGAACGAGTTATGAATTTCGCAAGTTTAAAACAATTAATACTTTTATAAAACTATTTTTATAAAAGTTACTATTCATGACAGAAAGTTATATTTTTGTAAACCTCATAAATATATAGAACTTTCAATAACGAGAACGTGCTCGAAAGAATCGTTAAAAACTCGGGGGGGGGAAAAATTAAAAACGGAGCTATAACGAATAAAATACGACGTTTACGGGTTTTACGACAATTAAATCGATAAAAATATGTATAAGGTCTGGTGTGAACAGTAATTTTTACTGTTCACCAGTAGGTCCGAAATTCGAAAATGTCAATTTATGATAACCCGTCTTAATACGAAAAGATGGGCATAAGAAACGCGAGAATCGGGCTTAAAACGCGAAAGTTACGCCAGTTTTACTAAAACGGTAATTATAAACGTTTTTACCTATTAAACACAATTTTTCCAAAACAATTAGATGGTGATTAGCTATTTTAGTTTTCATGGCATGGTTTAGTAGTTACAGTGAGAGTAGTACTTATACGACCTTATGATAATTTAGGTTGCATCTCGATCTTTTAGTGACGATGATCTGCGATATTGGATTATCAGAAATCAGGTCTGAGTTCATAGCCCCAGTTTTACATGCTTTTGTTTTACAAAGTTTTTGGGGTGTGAAAACTGCAATGTTTTACAACTGGACACAAGTGGTTAGTTCACATTATGATTACATGTTGCTAGTAGCGATACCCAATTGATGGCCCCATCATCATGAACTGGTAATTTCGGAGAGGGCGAATGTCTATAAATCGATATATTGGGTTTGACAAACCCTGTTCGGCGTGATTGCTATCATACGTGGAAACGAACACGTATAACCATGTCGAAGAAGGATGTTGCGGGTTTAGAACATCACTCGGGCAATGTAGGGCATTAATTTGGCAATCATACTGTCAAGCATCAGTGTCATGAGCCTCGTTTTAGAGGCAACGTTAATTACATTTATATGATGTCTGCATTTGTTGATTATGATAACTTGGGAGATTCTTGGGTCTTACAATATATGATTTATCAAACCTATGATTCAACCAAACATTATTGTTTGACGTTTGTTAATGCACTGTTTTTCAGGGGATCAATAATCACGAGGTGAAATGGATACATTGGGTGATTTTGATTTGGATGACAAGCATTAAGAATTTGTCGCATTTCATTTTGTTATCTGTTGATGGCGGAAAATCTTTTTGTATTTTGTTCTATGTGAACAAGTTAAGCTTCGGGCTTTATGTAACAATTACTTTGTTAAATCCAATGTATCGTTTTAAAACGACTTTTTGGTCGTTCTCATATATATCTTGTGTTATTGATCTTAGAAGTCAACACGCCCCGAACCCTTTATTCCGATGTGCGACACCCAATTTGGGTGGTGTTACAGATTGGGTATCAAGAGCAAGGTTATAGGAGAACAGGTCAAAATGTTTTTGCTGGACTATAACGTTTCAAAAGGGGGGCTTGTTTTTATAACAAGGGATTTACACGGGACATACATAGTGCAAACATTCATGAATACACTACTTGTTGCCATTAGTTGGGTGGATAGAATGCATTATATTGTTATACGTGTTGATATTATAGTAGTATATTACTATGAGGGTATATTGTTTTACTATACACAGATGAGTTTGCATTCGTTTCGCACAACTGCTTACAATTCTTTTATAATATGGCTATTATTTATATAAAATAGGGGAATATTCTTTAGGCAAGGTAGTTCGATAAGCTCGTTAGGTCATAAGCGCTTACCTAAAACTTACGCTATCGATTTGTACCTACCATATTCATATTATTTGCCATATGTGCATACTCGTATTTACCCATACCAGCCTTTTTTAATATTATTTAATAAGTTAGTTGTTGATCGTTGCAAGTGTTATGTCTTTCATTATCGATGTTACCTACACATCTGTTCATATTAGTTCGAGCATAGAGATTCCATGAGCTTCAGATGAGGAAGCGAGAGGGATCAATGAAGGATCTGCCTCTATCTGTGGATGCTCACCTACAGCCTTCATCACCAGATCATTGCTAACTTCAAGCCGTGAAGGAGGATGAAAAGAGGACATGAGGAGGTATCCTGCGGACTATTTGCCAATGGAAGGAGACAATTATGATGATGTCAACAAATGATGATGATGTTGAGAAGGATGAGGAGGATGAGGAGGAGGAGGAGCACCTAGCTCCGGCCGACCCTTCTGCTGTACCTACAGATGATCCTGTCCCATCAAGCTGAGAATACAAAGGCATTTGAGACTGATGAGTCTGCTTCTACATCACCTACTCTCCACACCATATCATCTTGTCTTTTGAGACCAATCCCATTCAGTACGGATACTCTATTTATATTCCATACTCTTACGATCATCATCTACCAGCATGCATTATGAGTTTGCTGCTGCACTACCTTTTCATACCACCACCAGAGAATGTTGAGTATTAAAGATACATAAGAGTCTCGCATCTAGAATTTTGAGAGGCACCATGGCCCATAGACTAGTAGCTTCTTCTAGTTTGTAGTTGTTTTGATATGTATCTATCTAAACTTGAGTTTATACTCAGTTGGTAGCGTTAATAAAAAATCTTGTTACTCTTTTACTCTCGTAAAACGATGTATTAAGTATTACTACATGTTGGTTGATGATCATGCTACTATATGATGGGGATTTATCTATGCCATGGTAGCTATTGATTTTTTAATATCTCTGTCATAACATGGTCTCACCTTACATATATGTTAGGATCACGGTTACGAGTGTCAAGTTTTTCCTTTGGATGAAAATTCATATACATTTTGTTCTCTGTGATTTCAGGAGAATGATTGACAACTGTTAATCAAAAGGATGAGTGTTGTGGAATTTGAGCAGGTTTGATAGCCAGCGCGTGGTTAATGTATCCGAGGTATTTGCCATTTATGAGAGATGAACCAACATGGCCCATAAGTCAATAAGCAGACCGAACACAAGGATGCAGGTAGCAGAGATATGCATAACAACAATGAGAAGTGGAAAGGTAACCACAAGGGGCAATGTATTTGTAAAGTTCGGGAATTGCAAGAAGGTTGACCTACATGACCCATGTATTGTAGGAATCCTGCTGCTGCTAGGATATCAAGAACTACGCCTGTTATGAGTGTGGAAGTCTGAGGTCACTTCAAGAGTGAGTGTCCAATAGTGATAGTTCCTGAAACGAGTGGATAAAAGATCAAGCACTCTTGCTTGAACGCCTAGACTGAGACAAGAAGGAAGTTTGGAAAACACTTCCGAATAGTCAAGAATCAACAACAACACAATCAAGAGGCAAAACACCAGCAGGGCATCACTGCTGGAATCGTGGTGTAAGAAACCTATGGGGATCTAGACCCTTGTGCCAAAGTGCATATTACCCACCATGCTGGTCTCGTGTGCTCCAAAGTGCTATAAATGCAACAAATATGGTCACATCGCCCGTGACTGTAGGGGTACGGGAAATGCCAATGCTGTTAACAACCAAAGGGTCACTATGGCAAGTCAAAAGGCTATTTTCTATGAATGTAGGAATCAAGGGCACTACAAGAGGGATTGCCTAGAGCGAAAGAACCAAAGTCATAAAAACCAAATTGGAGGTACTAGAGCACATGGATTGATGCATACCTTAAGAGGGGGAGAAACCGATCAAGACCATAACAACATTAAGGATGAGATCAAAGCTTAAAATATAAAGTTGGCTCGCCTTGCCTAGCAAACCCTAAGTTGAAATTATCTTAAACTTTATCTCCTTAGGAGTTCTCGTTCGTATTTCTCCTTATTGCAGATGTTAGAATTGATTTCAAATTTATCTATCAAATTATCGTATTACAGAAATTTCGTCATTTATTTACTAGGTTCCTTATTTTGCTCTTTACAAACTACTCTCTTGAATATCATGAAATTTGAAATTATAGCCTATTTTGACGGAAAAAGGGAGCAAATGATCGTTAGTCCTCAATTATAACATGGCTCTGGGGATCAACTATGTATAATTCAGAAGGTACCATGCCGTCGTGCTTAAGAGTAGTCACTCTAAAAACCTCTTATTAGAACAGTTTTCTACTTAATCATGTTTTATGTGCGTATATTCATAGAACGCGTTTCTTTTGGAAATCGATTTAGTAACCATATAATAAGCCAGACCTTCACTCCGTCTTATTATTAAAGTTGGCAATCATCTTACACCAAATACTAAGCCGCGAAGCAAGACAATACTGTCGCCCTATGCATTTGCTTAATCGGAATTTGCTCGCATTAGGAAGATATACTAAATCACCCATTCCAAACATAAACTTAAAAATTGCCTAGTTTCAATGATATTATCTATATGGAATTGGTTGGAGAAGTACAAAGCGGTCATTGTAGTGCCGAGAAGATTGTTCGCATCCCTGTGGAATGAAACCTTAATCATACACGGTATGGAAGTAACCAGGAAATGTGATACGATTTTAAACTTTCATTTCGTGCACTAAAATGACAGAAATACATTGCAAATCGGATTTCCTATCTTTTTGGCACATGTCACTGCAAAGGAGGTTGAAGATAAGTCAGAGAAGAAGCGACTTGATGATGGTGCCCATAGTTTGAGATTTCCTCCCCCCCCATGATGTTATCCCTGGGACTTGCCAGGGTCTTCCTCGGACTCGACAAGTGGAGTTTAAAATGATTGGTACCTGGTTGTGCACCTTGTCTAGCATGGGCACTGATCGCATTGGCGCCTTCCGAAATGAAAGAGTTATCGGAGCAACTAAAAGAGCTATCCGACAAAGGCCTTATAAGACCTAGTTCCTCACCCTAGGGATCTCCGGTCTTGTTTGTCGAGAAGAAGGACGGATAATTCCGGATGTGCATTGACTATCAGGTATTAAACAAACTGACAGTGTAAGAACCGTTATCCACTCCAAATTGATGATTATTTGATCAACTTCATGGGGTCGAATGTCTACTCGAAGATCTACTAAGGTCAGGTTATACAAACTGGAGGGTATCGAGAATCAAGAATTTCGAAGATGCTTCAGAATCGTTATGGCCATTACGAATTCAGTTATGACGTTTGGTTTGACCAATACACACTGCCGTATTCATGGACCTTATGCATTCGGGTATTGCAAACCATATCTGGATAAATCAGGTGATTGTCTTTATTGATGATATTCTGATATATTCAAAGAACAAGGAAGAACATGAAGAACACCTTAAGCAAATCTTAGAATGCTTTAGAGGGGGGTTGTATGCCATGTTTTCTCAAATTGGAATTTTGGTATTCCCAACTTACAGTTCTCGGTCACGTGATCGATAGGAAGGATTCATGTGGGACGCAGCCAAAGATTGAATCATAAGGATTGACATCTCCTAAGTCACCAATGGGAATTCGTCAATTTTTAGGTCTTGCTGGATACTATCGAAGATTCATTGAAGGGTTTTCAATGATCGCCAAACCATATGACTAAACTCACCGAAAGAGGGTCAAGTTTGAGTGGGGCGATAACAGAAGCGACTTTTCAACTGTTGAAGCAAAAGTTGTGTAGTGCACCAATTCTTGCTTTACCTGAAGGAAGCATAGATTCATCGAGATTGTGATGCTTCAAAGGGAAAGGGTATCTGGGCGCTGTGTTGATGCAAAGAGAATAGCGTTGATTCTTATGATCCGCCAGTTAAAAATTCTTGGAGAAGACTATACAAATCATGATTTGGAACTTGGAGCAGTGGTGTTCGCTCTCACGCTCTGGAGACATTATTTATAATGGAATAAGTGTACGGTGTTCACCGATCACAGAGTTATGAACTACACATTTTAGACTCAAAAGAGGTGAACATGAGTGGCAAGCCGATGGTTAGAGTTTGTAAGTGATTACGATTGCGATAATTCGTTATTATCACTCGAGAAAGCAAATGTCGTTCGCTGATGCTTTTGAGCAGGAAAGAACGAAGAACACATTAAGGAGTCAGAGAGCATTAGTCAATGACAATTAGTTGGATCCTTCCAAAACAGATATGATTGCTCTAGACTGAAGCGCGAAACCAGAGAACATTAAGAGTGAAGACGTTGGGGGAATTGTGATTGAAAACGCTAAAATTCCAGAAGCGATTTAGAAGAACAAACGTTGGGAAACCACGTGGCAGGATAGAACCCTTCCGTGCCTAAATGGCAGGAGCTGGTTACCTTGTTATGGCAATTTGCGGACTGTGATCATGCATGAATCCCATAAATCAAAATTCTCTATTCATCCTGGGTCTACGACAAAATGTACCAAAGACATAAAGAAACTTATTTGGTGGTCCCAACATGCAAGCGACATAGCCACTTATGTTTAACAAGTGTTTGACCTGTGCTAAGGTCAAGGCTCGAACATCAAGTGTCATCAGGGTTGTTGGTCCAACAAGATACCCGAATGGAAGTTGGGATAACATAATTTTTTTTCACATGGATTTTGTCACGCGATGCTTCTAAGGACTTCAGCTATGACTCAATTTGGGTGATAGTGACCCGACTCACTAAGTTGCGATCTTACACCAATGAGGGAGACCGATCCTTTGGATAAACTTTGCAAGATTGGTACCTAAAGGAGGTGGTAATGAGGAATGGGAATACTGTCTCTAACTTTGTGATCGGACCCAAGGTTCGCATCCAATTTCTTGAGGTCACTTCAGAACCAATTTGGGTATAAATTGGATATGAGTACTGCGTACCATCCACAAAATCAGACATGGCAAAGTGAGAGGACCATTCAAAATCTCGAGATATGTACGTGCTTGTCGCGATCAACGTTGGAAAGGTTTTGGGGTTAACCAATTTACCATTAGGTCGAGTTCTCATATAAAATTGCTATCCGGCTAGGGCATCAAAGGCCGCACCAATTCGAAGCACGTTGTACGTTCGAAGTGTCGCCTTCACCTGTTTGTTGGATGAAGTTGCGAGAAGCTCAAAATACTCGCGTCAGAAATAATTCAAGAGACCATTGAGAAAGTCGTTCCAGATTAAGCAAAGGATGCAAGTCCGCTCTATGATCGACAGGAAGAAGAAGAGTCCACGTGACTTGAAAACAATAACCAATGGAATTCACAGTAAGAGATAGTTAGCTTAAGTTTCGCCTCCTTGGAAAGGGGTTGTACGTTTTCGGCAAAACGGGGGAAGGGAAGTTAACCCTAGTATGTTGGACCTTTTAAGGTGATGGAAAGGTGTGGTGAAGTGCTGACATGTTGAACTTCCCAAAAGAGGTTAAGCAGAGTTCATAACTTATCCAGTCGCTAGGTATCTATCTGAAAAAGTGTCATGCCGACGAACCATTAAGCGTTTCCGGTTGTATGGACTCATCTTGATAACAAAGCTTCATTTTTGTTGAGGAACCATTAGAAATAGTGGGCCGTGGAAGTAACGTTTTGAATTAAAGTCAGATTCCATTAGTCAAAGTTCGAGGGAACTCCAAGAGAGGGTCCTGAGTTCACGTGGGACGTGAAGACCAATTTAAAGAAGAAATACCCCACTCATCTTCAAGACCGGATCGTCGTCAAGTGCTGCTCATAGTGAGCCTTGAGGACAAGAATCGTTTAACGGGGAAGTCAATAAACCTGTGTTTTCAAGTCATTGACGACGTCGATGATAAATCTACTATTATTATTTTTAGTATTGTAACGGTTTTGCTTGTAATTTCATGAATTTACGTTTAATCGCGTAAGGCTAAAAATAGCGTTCAATGTAAACGGCATCAAAACAATTAAATGTTTACATTAAACAAGGTTTAAGTATCTATTTGAGGATAATTATTAACTTTGTTCATGTTATTTTTATTGGATACGTAAAGTGTATACGTTTCGCGATAAATTGCGTTTTAGACAATCCCGAACACAAAAACTTTTCTACGCTTCGAAAAATACCCACCATTATTACCCAATACATAAAATTTAATCATATATACATGTATAGCTCTAATTATGCCAATAATTTTCAAGGGATCCAAATTATACAAGAAAATTAAGAAACAATTCCACTTGGTCAATGTACAACATAACTCATTAATGTATCCCGAAAAACCATACCTTGTCTCTTTGACCAAGACTATACGACCTATGACCATAGACCATCCCTAGGACTTACATGTTCCTGACCAAGACTTTTACTTTATATACATGCAAGTAACTAGCTAGTAACACATAGAGAACAAAAGACTTAGTAAAATTTTCACAAAAACCCTCTTTTGGTCCCCTAGAGCTCACGGCTCAAAACCAATCCCCACTCAAACCCATATCAATTTTTCTACAACCCATACACACCTATACACATCTATTATAAGACATTCTAAGGTATTTCCAAGCATTGGCTAAGCATTTCCAAGTATTAAGCAAGTGAAAGAAAGCTAGGGTTTTTATTAAGGAAAGCTAGGGTTTCTTTGTGCAAGCTTGGATTTTAGGGCTAAACAAGGGTTTAGCATTTGTTTGTCACCATCATCATTCATCATAAGGTCTACTTTAAACCTTGATGTTTGCATTTTATGAGTTTTTATGCATATGGTTATTCTATGTTAGCTTGAATCACCATTTAGGATTTTATCATGAAAATGAGATTTCTACTTGAAATGATCACATGGATTACTTTTATATATGTTGTGTTTAATTTCATTATCATGTTAAAAGGATGATAAAAATATTTGTAATCATGTTGTTTTGGGTGTTAAACATGATTTTATGGGTAAATTAGGTTTTTTCTATTAGTTTCCATAATATGTTTTAAGTTAAAGAAATACATAAGACAAGTTAAGATTAACTATGGACTCATATTAATGTTACTTGAACACTAAAATAAAGTTATCTTGGAAGAAATACACTTGTACACACTTGGTTATGTATAAAAATGATTATGGACAAAACTAGTAAATTAAGGTTACTTAAGTAAAGTTATGGTCTTTAAGTGTTATCATGGATTTGCTACCTTGAGTAATTGGGTCATATGAGGAACAATTATGGACAAATAATTGCTAATTATAAATGGTATCATAAACATATATGATATATTAGACTTGTGGAAACATACAAAAAGTTGGTAAAGTATAAAGAAGGTTAAAAATGGGATTAACAAACTAAGCAAAACATTCTGTCAAATTTTTTTTTGGGTGGCTAATAGCCATACTCATTTTAGTTTTTATAGATAATACATTTCACGCGATTCGAAAAGGTAAGAAACTTGTCAACGGATTAATGAACGAAAAAGTTACTGTTAAAACAAAGTTATACGTTAATAACGGTGTTAAGTCCGGAAAATGATATTTTTTATAAAAAACATTTTTATAAAAATTATGAAACAGATAGTGTTGATATTTTAACAAAATTAACAAATATTTTTAGGATTCCAAAATGATAAGAATCGTAATTTTTCAATTAATAACGAACGAGTTATGAATTTCGCAAGTTTAAAACAATTAATACTTTTATAAAACTATTTTTATAAAAGTTACTATTCATGACAGAAAGTTATATTTTTGTAAACCTCATAAATATATAGAACTTTCAATAACGAGAACGTGCTCGAAAGAATCGTTAAAAAACGGAGCTATAACGAATAAATACGGGACGGTTTTAGGGTTTTACGAGCAATTAAATCGATTAAATATATTATAAGTCTGGTCGTGAACAGTTAATTTTTACTATTCACTCAGTAGGTCCGAAAATTCGAAAATGTCAATTATGATAAACCGTCTTAATTCAGATAAGTATGGGCATAAGAATAGCCTGGAGAATGCTTAAACCGCGAAAGTTACGCCAGTTTTACTAAAACGGTAATTATAAACGTTTTTACCTATTAAACACAATTTTTCCAAAACAATTAGATGGTGATTAGCTATATAGAATTATGCATGGTAGTAGTTAACAGTGTGATTAGTACTTATACGACCTATGATAATTTAGGTTGCATTCGATCTTTTACGTGACGCATTATCTGCGATATTTGGATTATCAGAACTCAAGGTGAGTTCATAGCCCCACGTTTTACATGCTTTTGTTTTACAAAGTTTTTGGGGTGAAAAACATGCAAGGTTTTTACAATGGACACAAAGTGGTTAAGTTTCACATTATGATTACTGTTTCCTAAGTAGCGATAACCCCATTCTGAGCCTCAGCATGAACTCGTTAATTACGAGCTAGCGATGTTATAAAAATAGTCTATTGGTTTGACAACCACTCCCTGTTCTGGCGTCTGATTAGCTATCACTAGTGAAACGAACGTATACCATGTCGAATAAAGGATGTTGCGGGTTAGAACATCACCACGGGCAAAGTAGGCCATTAATTTGGCATCCATACATGTCAAGCATCAGTGTCATGAGCTTAGAGCAACGTAATTACATTTATATGATGTCTGCATTTGTTGCATTATCATACACTTGGGAGATCTTGTGGTCCTACAATATATGATTTATCAAACCTATGAATTCACCAACATTATTGTTGACGTTTTAAAGCAATGTTTTTCAGGGGATCAATAAGCACGAGGTGCAATGGATACATTGGTGGTTTTGATTTGGATGTCATGCATTAAAGAATTTGTCGCATTTCATTTTGTTATCTGTTATGGGCGGAAAATCTTTGTATTTTGATCAAGTGAACAAGTTAAGCTTCGGGCTTATGTAACAATTACTTTGTTAAATCCAATGTATCGTTTTCAAACGACTTTTTGGTCGTTCTATATATATCTTGTGTTATTGATCTGAGAAGTAACACGCCCGGACCCTTATTCCGCTGCGACCCAATTTGGGGGTGTTACAGCCAAGGCGTGACATACATCCATTCTCAGGAAATCACATGGTATAAGAAACTTGTCGGGATCTCCAAACTTTTCAGGAAGCTTTTTAAGGAGCATCGCCGAACAATTCTCATTCAATGGTATATTAGCTAATTCAAACAACTTGTCCTTATTTGTAAGCAAACTTTTAATCGTAGAGGCAAATTTTGGTATTAAAAGAAGAGCATCCGCGAAGCTAATGTCAAAGTGCAAATCTTGAAAGATTTGAAAGAACTTCTCCATTTGATTCGTAGCTTTTTCACGGAGCTTTTGATCATTAAGTCTAGAAGGATATCGAATACTAGGCTTAGGTAAAAGTTTCGTTTCCCCTAACATAGGTTCCAAACTAGGGAATGGGATATAACCGAAGTATGGATGGAGCAGTACTTCTTGGAAATTAGTGTGCTCCTTATCGTTGTCTCCTCGGTTTCTGGTTCTACTACCCTTTTTTGGAGAAGATTAGTAGAATCAAGGGTCCTCTTAAGCAACACTCTTCGAGTACGTGATGCTTTCATTATTCACTTTGGGTTAGGAATAGTATTACTTCGGAGAAGAGTACCGAAGTTGAGGCTTGGTTTTAGAAGAACTACCTAAGTACTCCTCATATCATTATTAGATTCCTCCTAAGACTTTCTCTTGCTTATTAAAATCACCTCAAAAACATTTAATTTGAGTTTGCATATTTCTCATCATTGACTCATTAGATTTCATGTAACTTGAAACCTCATTTGAAATCCCTTGTTGAACTTGATTATTAGGAGCTTGAAAATGTTGATTTTGAAAATTTAGAGCATGATTAATTGGAGCTTGAAAACCTTGATTACCATGAAAATTATTTCCCTGATTAAAATTATTCCCCTGATTTTGATTAAACCTATTTTGATTATTTTGCAACGGAGCAAAACCGGGTGGTGTCATGTGGTTGCTAACACGGTTTGGAGGGGCTACTTGATTATAAGTACCCGTTGCCGCACAAACACTAGATTGATTGTTATTGGTAGCATTACAATTATAGTAAGCATGGGCATCACCACAAATAACACAAGATTCCTCAACCGCTTTAACCGTAGCGGAAGTGACAACTTTCTTAGTAACAATCTCAACTAAGGTCGAAATTTGGTCCGCAAGCTTATCAATTCTATCATCCGTCTTACTAGAACTTTCCCTAGAAGTCGTATTCACCCTAGAAACATTCGATTTGCTTCGTGAATAACGAACTTTTGACTTATTCTCAATTATGTTCAAGGCCTCTCTAGTAGTTTTACTCAAAAGATTTCCACCCGCCGCGGCATTTAAGGAGTCTTGATCATTCTCATTTAAACCATTATAGAAAGTATCAATTTGGGTTAACTCCGTAAATCCGTGGTGGGGACATGCTCTAAGCATTTCCTTAAATCGTTCCCATGCTTCACTAAATGTCTCATCGAATTTTTAGGTAAAACGAGAGATTTCATTTTTTAAGTGAGTGGTCTTTGAGGGAGGGAAAAATTGATTCACGAACTTGTTTACGAGATCATCCCAAGTCAAGATCGAATTAGGAGGTTCCTTCTCGTACCAAATTCTAGCGGCCCCCTCAAGTGAATATGGGAAAAGCATAAGCTTAATCACATCATTTGGAACATCCCTATATTTCAATGTCGCGGTCATCCTTTTAAAATTAGCAATGTGAGTATGTGGATTATCCCTTTCAAAACCGTGAAATTTGTTGGCTTGAACTAATTGTAGCAAATTCGTTTTAATTTCGAAATTTTCCGCAAGAATTTCCGGTATGACGATAGCTTCTCCATACCCTTCCGTGGGTGCTTGAAGTAGTTCCTCCATTGTTCGATTATCCGCCATTGGTGCAACTTCAACGATAGTACGAAGCTCGGGTTCGACTATGTTTGGAGCACGTCGTCTATTTCGACGTCTCGGAATGGTTACGGGTGAATTATTTGGATAATAGGAATTTCTAGTGCGCATGCACTACACAAATAAAACCGATAAAACAAACGAGGAGAAAAATTTATACACAAAAATATTTTTATTTCACCGAATAATCAACAAACTTAGGGTAACTCCCTTAAGTGAAACTCGCAAGCAAGCGGGGGACGTAGTGGGAGCGAATCGCCTTAAAAACGTTTGTCCCTTCGGGTCGTAGTTCCTTGGAACAACCCTCCTTATACCCACCTTATAGCTTATTTCACAAAAGAGGTGCGCCTTTTTCGTAAGTGACACAAGACGGTTACTTTTGTTGTTTTTCGATTTTTTTGGTATTTTTGATTACTTGATATATATATTCACAAAAATTTGAGAAAATAAAAATATTTTTGTATTTTTATAGAAAAATATTCACAAACGGGAATTATAACTTCACGGGGAAGGGTCTTCAAATACTAATCTTCAAACGGAAACACGAAAATCACTACACACATCCCTGGCAGCGGCGCCAAAAATTTAATCCACTCCAAACCACACACACAAACAAGTATGTGTAATTAAGAGGCGAAGTCAATTTTAGTATAGTAGTATACGTATTCCAAAAGATTTAAAAGAATCGCTCTTAACCAAAGCAATTCCTAAAACCTCCCGGGTCGTTTGTCCTCGATGAAGTGTGAATAGAAAATCGGTTTAGTTTGTGATCGCGCAAGTGAATAATTCAAAGATTTGATTTGTTTTCCTATTTCTACACATAAAGCATGCAAAGAAGAATAAACGCCCTAGCAATTAGGAAATTTAACACGAAAACACTAACGGGAATAATAACAATGCGACGAATAAGCAAGTATCTCAAAATTAAGCCCTACGAACGTAAATTTAATTCCTAAACCTTCTAAACATTAAAAGAAAATTTTCAGAAAAAGAAAATTACTTTTTTGATTTTTATTTATTTTTTATTATTTTTTTAAGTTTTTAAACAAAATAAATGCACGAAAAATACTAAAGGTCGAATTAAAAATCCAAGAAAAATCTTAAAAGTAGCTTATGATGTAAAGAATGCAGGAAAATTAAAATTTTAGAAAATACTTAAACGAATAAGCTTGAAAAAATCGTATAAGCACTCGAAGTGCTTATTATACAAATGAGCCAAAAAGTGTGTAAGTTAAATTTGTGTGCACCCTTGGACGTAAAAGTCCCAAGGGCGCAGATGGTAGAGAGGTTGTGTGTTAAGAAAGGGTTGAGGTTGGGTAGAGGTCTTGGGTTCGAGCCTTGCTCACCCAAGACTTCCCTAATTTCCCTTTTTTTATTTTGCAAATCTTTTTGGACAAACTTGTTAAGCAGCTTAAAATAAGCACTTTTTCATTTTCTACTAAAACAACTTTTTATGAAACTAAAGCAATAAGCCAGAAATTTAGCTTAAATGTGACAGTTTATACTTAAAAGATTTTTTAGCTTTTTGCACAAATCTTAGAAACCAATAAGCTTGAATAAGCTCAAAACAAAACTGATTAAGCTAAAAATACTTAAACCTAACCTAATAAGTAGAGCTAAACAATTTTTTATCAGGACAATAAAGCCAAACTGAATTAAGCTTAAGCATTTTGGTTCTTTAACAGTTAACAAACAGGACTATGAGGCAATTTTGAGCTTAATTTTCAGCAAATTAATAACAGATCCTTATGGCTTAGTCATAATACCACATAAAATCTTAGTCCTATAACACTACTTAACATCAATCAATAAAACATTTTGAAATTCAAATAAACTTTGAAAAATCACTATTAAATATTACTAGTGCAGGCAGAAGACTATTTTTTTTCAAACTCTTTTATCATAACTCTAAAGGTCTAATTTGCAGACCTAAAACAGGTGACCTAATAAGTTATTAAAAACAAAATAAGCCCTAAGCTATCAAATTTGACCTATAAACTAGATATAAACTAAATTTTAAAAGCTAATTCTAATTTTAACTAGCTTAATTTTCGGCTTAAAGTAAGCCTTAAGGATGTTTAACTATCTGATGTATTTGACACAAAAATGACCAAAACTCAAAATCACAAATGCAGACCTCTTAAACTTGGTTTCAACATCTTTTAAACATCAAAACATGAACACATTAAACAACAAATGCAGCTAGAACAGTTTAAGGCATAAAGAGCTTATGAATCTGAGGACAGGGACTGTGATTCAAAATAATCAAAAATCACAAGCCTCAAAAATGATTAACCATAACAATTTCCTTAAATCCTTATTTTATAAAACTAAAATTTTGAGATTTAAAAATCAACCTAAAAAAAGGGAAAACTAAATACAAAAAAAAAAAAAAATAAATAAAACCAAATGCTATGGGACAGTACTAACCTAGGTTAGTACTTGCCATGAACACAATACCACCCCTTTATGTTGCTTAAAACCATATTTAAGCTTATAAAAACTCGAGAATTAAGACTCAAAACTCAAATACAAAGATGATTATTTGCTTATAACAGAACCTATTGAAACAGTATTTTTAACAATCAAAATAAGCAGGAAACAATAAGCTTCTCACTAATGCTAATATTTTTGGTTTTTTCAACTGTTTTGTATCAAATACATTAAAACTAAGATTTAAACTATCAATTAAACTAAATAAGCTTCTAACAACAATAACAAGCAATAATAAGCTACTCTAAGCAATAATAATCAGATATTAAGCAATAATAAGACATAATGAAAACTTAAGCTATAAAAGGTACCTCTATTAGATCTTACAAAAGGACCTTTGCACAAAAAAGCTTATATTTTGCTCCATGAACTGATTTCAAAGCTCCAGCTTGTCTAGGATTTTTTTTTAGGGGTGTGAGGTCCTGGAAGCCCTCCACAACTGCTTCCCTTCCATATAAGCTGAGGTACATTTGAGGGTGGATTTATGTTTAATAAGCTCAATTTAAGCTTTGAGAGCTTAATTGAGTTTTAGGCTCAGCTTATTAGTATATGACAGCTTATGAGCTTATTTAAGTATTTTATGAGCTTATCAATTCATAGTGAATAAGGTAAATCATGAATTAAACTTGAACAATTTGAACGAAACTTTTTATTGATAAGATAAACTAATTACAAGGTTTAGAAAAGAAAGTTACATCAATTTAAACTAACAACGATACAATAAGCTAAATGTTACACTAAATAAGCTAGGCTACACTAATTTCTACACTAAAAAAATCATCCTGTGAGTGTGAGGTGAGGCTTCCTTTTATAGGCAAGAGGAGAAGGTTCTAGCCCCTTAGACGCTCCTTTAATCTCAGCCATAGATCCCCAACTGAATTGGCATCTTTAATTGCAGCCCTTGGATTGAGATAAGTCACACGGATTGCCAGCTTGTAAATCCCACCTTCTTGGAGGCCTTGTGCTTCTTTTGAACTAGTTTTATTGTAAAAATCCCAAATTGGTGTGTTTCTTTGGTGGATGTATGTCATTCCTTGTTGTCAGAGAATGTCAGCTCAGCCAATCATTGCCTTGCATGACGTCTTTGCTTGCTGAGTTGGAGCTTAGCACTAGAATCTTTGAGGCCATGTAGGACGAGTGTATGGGAGTGGGTTTTACCCGTTTATTTTGACGTAGGGTGAAAGGGAAAGTGATAGGTAAATAGTAAAACTAAATTCGCGCCCTTTTCTTTTCATTGTTTCGTTTGACCCGATTTTAAAAGAGAGTTGACTTGGGCTTGGGTTATTCTATTGGATATGGGCTCATTGGATTTAGTATAAAAGGGTTTATATTTTACTTAACGGGACGTTAGTCCATTAGTATTAAAGGACTAAATGGTGTAATGGATTTAAGGACATTTGGTGAAATGGTTTATAATTCATGTCACCTTTTGGTAATTTCAAGGGGTTTGTATTCTCATGAGTTGGACCCAAATTGGCCATGCGTTGACTTTGTTGACCCAAGCGTGATAATACACGGCCTCTTGTGTTACTCTTCCATTCTCGTGTTTGTATTTGTCGGTTTTGGCCGTCTTCATGTGGATTCTGAATATACGTACCTAACATCATAAAAGAAAAAAATATCATCAATATACAAAGCTATTATATATTTCATGTTTCATCTTTTAAGGGTCATTTTTGGTACAAAACGGATATGTGATTTCTCACATATCATTTAGTAAGAAGCGTTTATATAAAAAGGTTTACCCAAATTAGCGTAGATTTTTGTAGAAATTTAAGGTAATGTAAATTATAATGTAAATAATAATTTAAATAAAAAAATATATGTATGTAGATATAAAAGCGCCCATAAAGGAAGAAAAAAGAAAAGAAAAGGTTTTTGGGCCTTATTCATGGGACTTTTAGTAGGATTAGAGATGATGTTAATTAGATAGGTTATCCTTAGCCAATATATAAAAAACCACGACTCATTCTGCCCCAAAACCCTAGGTGTTTACTTCTCCCTCCCTAAGAACAAGGAACCAAGAATCTTGATCAAGAAGTAACCAAGAATCGGTGTTAGTATCAAGAAATGAAAAGGTATGTATGCTTAACTTAGTTTGAATTATGCAATCATGTAATAAGACTTATGATGGATCTAGGGTTTACATAAAAATACAGATTATATATGAACTTTAATGATGGTATGATGATTATGGTTAGTTTAGGGTTATGATCATGCATGTTGCATGTTAGGGTTTGCGTTTAGAACATGAATGTTGAGTAGATGCTAAAAGTTAGGTATATGTTCAACTGATGGTATCTAGATGTTAGAAAGTGTTTTGATATGATACAGTATGGCCTAAATTTTAGTGCGGAGAGTCTATTTTTCAAAAAGTCCGGCCTTGAATGATTTTGAGTTCTGGAACGTTGGTAAAATATTGGGTAAAGAAAAGTTGTCAAAATAGTGAATACGGGTCAGAATTAGGTCATGTTTGGGAGGGTAAAACCCTACCTTAAATGTAGAATTAAGGTTATAAAATCTGCAGTGATTATGTTCAATATGTATATATAGAAACCCTAGAAGGATAGCTTCTGATTGTGTGTCTAGTTTGGTAATTTAGGGCCATACTTTTTTGTGTGCAATCAAGATCTGAATTGGGACAGTTATTGGAAGGGGGATTTTATTGGAAGTTGCACAGTCAATGGTACTTAGGAATCACTTAGGTAGTTAGTAAACTAATAAATAAAATCTTAGTGTGATTTTTGGTTATTAATTTATGAAGGTCAGCAAGTAAGGTTTTTAAGTTAGTAAAGATGCACTAAAATTCTTCATTTAGGAATAAATTGTAGTTAACTAGTGTAATGTCTTAATGAGGGGGTTAAGTTTGGGCATGGAGTCGGGGTAAACCATGATGGTTAATCAAACCCTTAGACATTTCATTCATATATGTGTTACATGGACTAGAGCTTTTCGGCTGGTACGCATGTAACCGTGTTTATTTATTTGTATATGTTGCGTGATAGGAATGGAAAGCTGCGGTTTTGAGCATTCAGGTATGTTACATTGTCCACTTTTTATTGCGTTTAAACTTGGTGGATATGATGCAAGTGTTGAAATGAGTTTTGACATTCCTGTGATTATGTGTTAGTGTAGATACATGGGCTATTATGTGACTGATATGCGTTATGTGCTACATGTTTTGTGATGTGATATCGATGTGTGAACTAAGTCAGGAGGGTTACTTTCGGGTATCCATGGCCTGTTTAGTAGAAGGTATTGTGGCCTAGTCGGGAGGGTTACTTGTGGGTATCCATGGCTTGGGCTAGGGGAAAACCACAAGGACTTTGGTATGATCCGAGAGCGATTAAGGTCAGCTGCTTGATGTCTGAGTGATTGATTGGATTGAATTGCATGTTAGCTTGTATGTTAGTTAGCATAATTGCCATGCAAATGTATTTTTTTATAATCACAGTAATTCGGTTAATGATTTTGGAAATGGATTTGGTTAATGAGTGTCTGATAGTTGATCGTTTGTCGGATGCGCGTAATAGGGCTGGACCCGCACGAAGGTCAGTTAATTCTTGCGGGGCCAAGTCAAAAACCAGCGAGGTCACTAACATATTTTTATTCGTCCTTTATCGTCAAAGTTGTTATTGATTTTGCTTTGGATATTTTGTATTTTTGGGATTTTGTGCGCAGACTTTCATTCCTTTATGTTATTTCAATTTTTTTTTGATATAAGTAAGTGTTATATTGACGGAGCATCCTTTATGTGTTAAAGTTGGAGTGGTTTAAGATGTACATGTGGTATATGTGCTTATATGTTGAGTTATGATTGAAATGGGTAATCTTGGAAGTAAGTACATTGTGAAAGGAGAACTTATAATTATGTGGACAACATAATTATAAAAGCATCTACACACGTTGTCATTGGGACCATGATTGCATTTATTTATGTTTGGTTGTAGGTGGAAGTGTAATATGTTTTTTTCATATGTGTATTCATGATAAGGATTGTGGTATGGGTAGAGAATTATTCTCTTACCCTAATTAGAGGATATGTTAAATTGAGTTGAATAGATAGTAAGTTTCTCCTCTATCTAGTATTTGCGATTACCTAGTATTATTATTATTATTGTGGTTGCTCGTTGCTCGATTGTTTTTTGGTCTGCTCTTTTGGATATAGGCATGTTTCGTTAGTTCTTTCATTGCATTTGATTACTCGTATGAGTATCAAATGTTTCTTTTAAGCACTAATTGTTCCTAACATATTAGTGTGGATCATTATTCCAGTCTTGTATATTCCCTTGGTGTTCGTAACCAGTTGGCGACGGTTAGTTTATCGATGCTTTAGGTTTGCTCTGTTGATCGGTATTTTTAGCTAAGACCTAACGTTTTCTTTTGGGTACGTAACGTCTTGCATGAGTTTTCTTGTACGGTTCGTTTGATTTTATTTTGAGGTATATGGTTTCTGGTATTTTCTTTTCATTTTTTAAACAATAGAATTCTTGTTAGGGGTCTATTACGTGTTTTACGATCCTTTGGGTATTATGGTGTCCTTTGTTTGCAGTAACAGATTTCTATTTTGATGGTCTATAAGTTAAAAACCCTTTGGAAGTAAAATTTTTTCTTGTTGGGGTTTTTGGGGGGGGTGTTGGAGAAAACTGTGTATAAAAAATGATCTTTGTAAATAGGATTTTATTTTATTTTATTTAAAAAAGTCGGTTTAAAGTGATTCATAGTGGTTAAGGTACGCTACACCATGAGAGAACCATCTCTAGATCTTTATGACAAGCAGAATGAATTTTTCATAGATTACATTTAGACAATTTCATTATTATTTAATATTGCTTTTTATACTTAAGTGAACTTCTTAATTTAAATTCATTTTTTATAAAAAAATTATTTAATTTGGCCTTTCGAGTAAAGTCGATAATTGGTATAAGAATTTCCGTCCTTTGTATTGATATTTTTTTTATGTGTTCATTTGTTGTGGTACGCCTGTTGATTTTCTTTCGTTGCGCTTTCACTCGGTGCATATACGTATCCTTTCTTTCAAAGGATTCTTATGTCATTTGATCCACGTCTATTCGCATATGTGGAATCTCCTATAAGCATTGTAGCCTTTGACTGATATTCGTTTGTTATTGGTATTGTGCTTAAATACTAATTACATTTTCCATTAAAAAAACGGACTTAAATGACTAAAAATAAACGTACCACAACATACATTGTTATTTGTTGTTTTGCATTGGAATTGTGAGGAATGGATATTCAAAAAGAAAGCCAAAAAGCAAACAAAAACCTGAGCACGGGTGGAAAGACTAAGTCAATCCGAAGCCAAAGTCAGTCAAAGTCAAAAGTCATCCACATGAAGAAAATACAACTTGAGGGACTAAAACTGCCAAACCTCAAGTTGTATTACAAAAGAAAAAGACAAGGGTCGAAAATAGCAAACAGGCGAAAGTTTGCAAGAAGTTATAAGAGATGAGGGGCCAAGTGCCATACCTTCCAAACTCCTTCTTTCCCGCCCAACAATCCCAAGTACAAAGTAGGGAGGTTTCCCATACCTTTCATACCATGCAAACCACTAAAACACCCTAGATAAATCATTTCAAACCACTTCCCTCTTTTCCTTTCCCACCACCCCCCAACTTCCCCCCCCCCAGCTGTATTAAGTGATGTTGGCAATCCTCTCACAATTCACAAGTGTTTTCAAGGCTATGATTGACTCCAAATGAAGCACAAAGAAAAATTGAAGGCTGGGATTTGTTTTAGAATCACCTCACACAACAAGCACACTTGGTTTTTGTCTCTACAAAGAAACACAGAAGAAAGGAGTCCAAGAGAAAAAGACTTCGGCTATAAATAGAGTCTTTTGTAAACTTTACCAAAGGAGTTTTTAAGTTAGTTAATCTTAGAATTTCTTAGTTTAATTTTCAGTTTAAAAAGTCATTTACAGCTCTTACTTTCAGCTTTGTAACACTTTCAAGTTTTAATGCAAATTTGAGTTTTCAAGTCAATTTACAATTCCAATTGTTAAGCTTCTTAATTGTGTTGCTTTGTGTTCAAAAAGCTCTCAATACAGTTTATTCATAAGCTGCTTTAATTAAGTAAACCTAAAAGTTAATTAGTTAGTGGAAAATCACAAAAAATCACTCTAAATACACCACAGCTATTTTATAGATGATAAGCCAGTTCTGGTTGGGCTTAAGGACACTACTAGCGGTGGTTTTGTGCATGGCTAGAGCTTGTAGATTCATTGTTTGGCCTGTTTTGAGCAAAGGTGTTGTAAGTCTTCTCTTTTTCTTGTTTCCTTATTTATCTGTAGAACTGCTTAATAGTGCTTGTTTGTTACTTATGTTTACTTATATGTTTTTATAAGATTGTTTTCGTACTTATCTTGCTTACGTTGTTAGTTTAAAAATAGTTTGTGTCACTTTCTGAGTTAATACTGGTAGTATGATTAGTTAAAACTGTTAGACTAATTCAGTTGATTTTAAGTGCTATTGTTGACTAAATCTGCTTATAAAAAGTCTTATTTTTGTTATTAGATAAATCTGTTTTTAATAAATTAGGATCAAACAGCTTAATATAAAAAGAAAAATGATTTTTGGAAAACTTTAAGGGATATTTTCAAATAGCAGTACTACCAGGTTTAGTACTGCTGTTCTCTTTTTGGGATTTTTCACTAGCAAGTACTAACTTAAAAGACTAGCAGTACTAAACTCCATGTTTGTACTGTTAGTTAAATTTGTTAGTAACTGATGTTTCATTTAGCTTATCAGCTTATTATTCGGCTTATTTAAGATTTCCCTAGCTTTTTAGTTGTCAGATTAAACCATTTTCCTATACTGTCTTTAAGACGTAAGTTTATTTAAGTTATTTATCCTTTTCCAAGTATTTTCAATAGTGTATAGTTTGTAGTTTTTAGGCTCATTTGTCATTCTAGTTTATTGTATAGTTGCTTAATCTTATTGCCTGAGTGCTTCAAAGAGAACTAGCTGTACTATATCTGGGCTGAGTACTGCTATTTGAAAATATCCCTTAAAGTTTTCAAAAATCATTTTTCTTTTTATATTAAGCTGATTTGATCCTAATTTATTAAAAACAGATTATCAAATAAAAAAATAAGGCATTTATAAGCATATTTTAGTCAACAATAAGCACTTAAATCAACTGAATTAGTCTAACAGTGTTAACTAAGCATACTACCAGTATTAACTCAGAAAGTGACACAAACTATTTTCAAACTAACAACTAAGCAAGATAAGCACTAAACATTCTGATAAAACACGAATAAGTAAACATATAGTAACAAACATGCACTATTAAGCAGTTTTGGCAAGCTAGAGCTTGTAGATTCATGTTTGACCCTTGTTTTGAGAAGGGTGTTGTAAGTCTCTCTTTTTCTTATATTTCTTATTTACTGTAAAAAAAAATGGCTTAATAGTGCTTTGTTTGTTACTTATTGTTTACCTTTTCTGTGTTTTATCAGAATGTTTAGTGCTTATCGTGCTTAGTTGTTAGTTTAAAAATAGTTGTGTCACTTTCTGATGTTAATACTGGTAGTATGCTTAGATTTAAACTGTTAGGATAATTCGTTGATTAAAGTTCTTATTGTTGACTAAAATCTGCTTATAAATGCCTTATTTTGTTATTTAATAATCTGTTTTAATAAAGTAGGATCAAATCTAGCCTTAATATAAAAAGAATAATGATTTTTTGAAAAACTTTAAGGGATATTTTCTTTAGCAGTATAACCCAGATGTTTTTTTTTAAGTGTACTGCTACGTTCTTTTGAAGCACGCAGGCAAAGATTAAGCAACTCAATAATTAGAATGACAAAATGAGTATAAAATCAAACTGTATACATATTGAAATATATTGAAAAGAAAATAGCTAAATAAACTTACTCTTAAAGACCGTAAAGGAAATGGTTTAATCTACTCTAAAAAGCTAAGGGAATCTGTAAATAAGCCGAATAATAAGCTGATTAGCTATAAAAATTGAACCATCACTAGTACTAACAATTTTTAATATAACAGTACTAACTTGGAGTAGTATGGTAGCTTTAAGTTAGTACTGCTAGTGAAAAATCCCAAAAGAGAACTAGCAGTACTAACTCTGGGTTAGTACTGCTAGTTGAAAATATCCCTTAAAGTTTTCAAAAATCATTTTTCTTTTTATATTAAGCTGATTTGATCCTAATTTATTAAAAACAGATTATCAAATAACAAAATAAGGCATTTATAAGCAGATTTTAGTCAACAATAAGCACTTAAAACAACTGAATTAGTCTAACAGTTTTAACTTAAGCATACTACCAGTATATAACTCAGAAAGTGACACAACTATTTTTAAACTAACAACCTAAGCAAGATAAGTACTAAACATTATGATATACACAATAAGTAAACATAAGTAACAAACAGCGATGATTAAGCAGTTTCATACAGTTTAAAATAAGAGAGAAACAAGAGAAAAAGAGAGACTTACAACACCTTGCTCAAAAACAGGGCAACACAAATGTATTACAGCTCTAGCTTGCAAAAACACGCTGAGTTGGTGTCCATTTAAGCCCATCAGATCTGGCTAATCATCTATAAAATAAGCTTGCTTTAGTGGTGTATTTTGAGAGAGTGATTTTTTGTTTGTTTTTCTCTTAACTAATTAACTTTTTAGGTTTACTTAATTAAAGCAGCTTATGAATAAACTGTATTGAGAGTTTTTTGAACACAAAGCAACACAATTAAGAAGCTTAACAATCGGAATTGTAAATTGACTTGAAAACTCAAATTTGGGTCCAGTTGCTTGTTTCCACTTGGGGCAATCATAGCGAAGATGGTCAAGACCTCCACATTCATAGCATGCCCTCTGATTTTGCCCCATCTTCACCGCATTCACAGGCGCTACTTGCCTAATCTGTGCCCAACACTGTCTCACAAAATAACCCGGTTTTTGGAAGTTATAGCACAGCTTACAAGGTGCATTCTTCGGGTGAGAAGTATAACACTTATTAAGGTATGTGCTCACATTGTCGTTCCTGGGAGGAACGGTTGCCACAAACCCCGATCCAGTCTTAGATTTCTTATTGTCTTTCCAGGTACTCCCTTGCTTACTTGATTCCTCCATCTATTTCCTCTTATCATTTCCCTTAGTCAATGTCCCATAATGGATAACCTCATCAGTGAGTATTCCAGCCCTCAAGATAGCACTCTAAATAGTAGTTGGTTGGGTCGCCCAAAGCATACCACGGATTTGAGGTGCCAATCCATGGATGTACCTCTTAATACGCGAAGATTCAGGAGTAACTATGTGAGGAACTAGTTTGGCCAGCTCATGGAACCTGTCAGTGTAGGCGACATGATTGGCTCCTACCATAGTGTGGTTCCAAAACTCATTCTTCAGTTTCTCTATTTCTTTGCTTGGATAGAACTCCTCTATAAGCAACGCCATTCCAACTCATACCAATTGCAGCTTCATGACCTCTCGCTTAGACTTGTGTGTTCCACCAAGTCAAAGCTTTGTTCATAAAACAACTAGCAGCATACCTCACTCTCTGGTTCGTAGTACAACCACTGTTTTCAAACACCGACTCCATCTTTTCTATCCAACGGGTGAGTGCCACTGCACCACCCTTTCTATCAAACTCCTTAGGGTTACAAGCAGTGAAAGTCTTGTAGGTACATCTATCGTTCCTACCATTTCTATTTCCTCCATTCCCATTGTTCACATTAGCAGTCACTTGAGTGAAGATCTGAGGAATGATATTCTACAACTGTTGTGCAACTATTGTAGCAATGTTGGGATTGGGTTCTAGGCTCGCTTTCGGGGTTGGGTTTTGACGCGTAGGACATGTTTTCTATAAAAAGAAGGATTAATATATATTAACGGGGAAGACGAATTTAGTATCCCATATAACTTCTATAATCAGTATATATATATATACTAATATCATAATTTATTATTACACCTAATGTAGTCAACACACTAACCAATGTAAGCAACTTACAAGTCCACTTGTGCTGGGGCGCCTGTTCTGGTGAATAAATTATTTGGCCACCATAATTATAGAGGCCCTAGACAACATATCCTCTATAACGACACTTCTTTAGTTTTAACACAACATTCACTACATTATTCCATCACATAACAGCACATAAGGGAACATCTTCAACTATAACTTATCAATTTCATTAGATAATAAATTAATATCCAAAATACCAACCCCAATTATTCCAAAAAACAACTTCCTAAAATACATAGTTTGACTAAAGACCCGATAATAAACCTAAAAATAGAAGACAAAGAGGTTGCCCTAAAGGCTAACTACTAGCTGTAGGATTCATGATCCGAGTCGCTGTCTAATTCACATACTCTATCTGATTCCCAACTTCCTTCAACCCTTCATTTCCTCCACTTCTTCTTCCGTTGCTAACTTGTATCCACGAAACTTTCCAGGAAACTGGATGACAACGCCCTCCTTGGTTGTTACCTTTGTCTTTCATTCCATGACTGACTCTCCCTTAACCTCCTTTATGGTCATCTTCTCTTCAATATGGCATGGGCAAAGGCTAATTGGAACTCGGGTCCTATGATTTGTTCTCTTCATCCTAAGTACTGACCCTAGGTCAATGAAACTCCTACGCCTAGTTGCCAAGATGGTTCCCTAATGGAACTTCTTATGGAAATAAGAAGGCATAGCCAACTAATAACAAGGTAATACACACTAAATCAGCTATGGGTAGGCAACAAAACTAAGACGATAACTTAACAAAATAGGAAATATAAAAGCTACGCAAAATAGAGGGGAAGCATAGCAGTTATAAAAATAAACACTTGAGTCTTAAATGCATCTATATGAAGGACCCCTAGGTTATAGTCTAGGCTCAACCACCTACTTCTCTATAACCCAGCTTTGATAGCAATTTGTTACACCCCGCCAAGGTGGAAACGCGAGGCGCGACGAGAAAGGGAATCATCACAACACATTGGCGTCTATATAGAGAAACTAAAACATGCATAAAATACAAGGTATAGACACGCAGTATCATGAAAATACCCAAACACATCAACAAAATCCAAAAGGCGTCTGACATTGAAATGAAGGCAGTTTATGCCAACGTCATGACATACAAACATTCATACATCATAACAAAGCAAAACAATTAAAATTCATCATCCCAAAACAAATAACGAAATTTTAGAGAACTAAACTTTTGCCAGCTCCTACGAGTCCATCTAGCCACGTTTTCTTAACTTTAATCTAATCCCTGGCTGAATACCTGAAAATGGATAGCTTATACGCAACTAATAGTTTGGTGAAAACATAGGTTTTTCAGAGCCACACAAATTCATCCATTACCAAAAATCATAACTTAATTAACTGTAATTATAAAACCAAAACAATACTTTCGCATGACAATTATGCTAACTAACATGAAAATCAATCCAATCAATCAAACCAACAAATCATATACTGGGTAGGCGTACCCATCCGATCCCTCAAACAACACTTTTTTTGATGAAGCCAATAACGAAAGTTTTTCCCTAGCATAGGCCATGGAAACCCGCAAAGTAAATCCTCACTGACTAGGCAACAATCAAAATATCACATCACATAACATGTAGCACACAAATAACGCATATCAGTCACATAATAGTCCATGCATTTACACTAACACATAATCATAGCAATTTAAAACTCATTTTAACACTTGCATCATTTCCATCCCAAGTTTAAAACGCAATAAAAAGTGGGACTATGTAACTCACCTGAATGCTCAAAACGCAGCTTCCAATTCCTATCACGCAACTATACAAATAAATAAACACGGTTACACGCAACCAAGCTAAAAGCTCTAGTCCATGTAACACACATATGATGGATGTCTAAGGGTTTGATTAACCATCATGTTATCCACCCCGACAAGCATGCCCAAAACTTATACCACCTCATTAACACATTATACTAGTTAACTACAAATTATTCAAAAAATGCAAAACTTTTATGTATCTTTACTAACTCAAAACCCTTACTTGCTGACCTTCATAAATTATACCAAAAATCACCTAAGTTTATTTATGAGTTTACTAACTACCTTGTGATTCCCAACTACTCATTACATGTGCAACTATCCCAAATAAAATCCAACTTCAAAACTGTCCCAATTCGGATCTGATTGCACACTAAAAAGTATGACCCTAAATACCATACTTAGATATAAAATCAGAAGCTCTTCTTCTAGGGTTTCTTTATATACATATAGAAATTAATCACTGTAGATTGGCTAACCTTTATTCCACTTTTAAGTTAGGGTTTTACCCTCCTAAACATGACCTAATTTTGACCCGTATTCACTGTTTTGACAACTTTTCTTGTAACTAATATTTAACTAACTTCCAGAACTCCAAATCAATCAAGGCTGGACTTTTTGAAAAAAGACATTTGAACTAAAAATAAAGGCTTTGAATCATAACACAACACGTTCTTACATCTAAATATCATCAGTTGAACACATCCCTAAATTCTGCTCAACTCTAAATCATGAATTAAAGTGATCTAACTCTAGCCATTTACACCAATAAGATCCTAATTAAACCCTAAACACTCTAGCATGATTAAAACATCCTTAATTATAGAAGTTTTTAAAACCCTAATGATCCATCATATTAATTGTTACATATTTTAAAGAAAGATTAAACACAAGCTTAATTGAAACATACCTAAACCTTGATTCTTGAAACACTAAATCACCAACTTGTTCTTGATAAAAACAAACTTTATTTTATTCTGTCTTCTTGAGGTCGGCCGATCAAAGTGGGAAAATGGAGAGAAAAAGTGATTAGGGACTTATTGGTTTGTATTTAATACTAATAAGAATCCTAATTATAGTACAAACTTTGATTTCCTTTTTTCGCTTTTCTTAAAACCGGTCGAACAAACCCACTAAATATATATATATATTTTTTTATTTTTTAATAAATTAATTACAATTATCTTCATTACCTTAAGTTTTCATAAAAACCTAAGCTAATTTTGAGTAAACCTTTCACATAAACGCAACTTACTAAACCTTCTAAAAGTAACTTTTCATTTTACATTTCACTTTCTATATTTAGAAAGTCTACCATAATTCGCCCAATTTCACTCACTTAACTTATCTTCAATATAATACATTTCCCATAAATCGCTTAACCCACAAAATCATCCAACTATCGACGTATAGCACATTGCACACGATACGCCATTCTTTTCATACACTATACGCAACAAATGGAAACCCCTCACCAGACACAAACAGCACTCAAAAATGAATTGATCATACACCTCAAAACAATATCATGCACCTATTCAAACCACTTAACACACATAAATTACACATAACACACACGAATCACACAAAATAAACTCTTAGCCCTTTCTAAAGGTATCACTAACTTGATTAAATCACGGATGTTACAAGACGGTTTCGCTAGACGTAGTTTATTGTAGACGTGTAGTCGAGGCGGATGTCGTAGTCGAGGGATTTTTTTGTTTTCATCATATGTTGGTTGAATGTCATGCCTTTCCGGCCGTAATATGTAAAACTAAATCCCTAACTTCTATGTTATTATTACCCACTAACTCACTTTTCTTCATCTACGTGAGTTCGCTACAAGTGGACATAGAAGATTTCCATTTTATAGTGGTACGTAGAGAATCCTAATTCAACTACGTGAGAGAAGAGTTCATAATGAACAATTTCTCTTAACTCTAGAAAACCAACAAATGTTTCTAGTACCACACATATCCTCAAGGTTAACATTACTCTATTAACTATAACCTTTTAGTTTAGCAAATATTATTTGTAGCATAATATCACATAGTCATTTAACACTTTGAACATAATCTATATTCTAAGTAATTGGGAAAGAAAGCATACCTTTGCCTACAATGTGTTTTCTTCAACATCTTCAAGTGAGCAAGCTTTGAAAGAGAAATCTTTTGGTAATCCCGTCATAAAAACTTTAAGAATGTATTCACCTCATCGGATTCCAAAAAATGTTCATGAACAACTCAACTAAAATGTTGTAACACTCAACCACATTGGTCCCCAAGTCTCCAGTGGTTCACAAATTGTCAGTCCCGAACATATTTAGCATAGGTGCATTGATTCGAAACATATAGGGTGAACATATTACCCCATGGGGTAAAACTTGTTGTTGTAATAATTTCACTTGAATGATTTAGTGTTAGGTGAATTTTGTCTACCTGATCTCCTCCTAGGTTTGTGGTGTTTTAGACTGATGTGAAGGCTAATAGTTTCTTTTGGAGGATGAAGTTTTAGATCTAATTTGGGCTTAGTAAAATCCGACTCAGTTTTTAATGAAGGGTGTTTATGTAAAATCTTTTTACTCGTCTGCGCTTGCAATGGGTATTTTAGTATTGTTTATAAGCATAAATTTTGGTCTTGGGCTTGAGTTTAATTCTACTAATTTTTCTTTAGATTCAACCTTTTGTGACTTTACAAAATTTACTTGTTTAGTCTTACTAGTTGATCTTTTAGTAAGATTAAATCCTAGACCGGTTTTATCTCCAGATGGTTTTTAAAGACTTAATATTTTCTTAAGTGAGTGACTAGTATTATTAAATTGATTAAGCTTAGAAGTTTCTTCCTTAAGCTTTTCATTTTCAATCCTAAGGTCTTGACATATTTTACATTCTTCATTTGCCTCCTTACCCTTTTCTATTCTAGATAATTTATTTTTTAGTTCTAGTACTTCATTTTCTAATTGATTTTTAATTTGTTTTAGTGATTTATTTTTATCCATGACTTTTAGACGTACTTTACATAATCGATTATATTCACTATCTAAGTCTTTTTCATCTAATGATGATTCGTCATCACTAAAGAATTCAGTTTTGGAAAGTACCTCATTAGATGCTTTAGCCATAAGAAATTTTTTGTCCTTAGTCTTATCTTCTTTATCTTCGTCGCTATCATACTCAAGATCCTCCAAAAAGGCTCTTTGACTATAGTTTCTTAATAGTTTTGGACATTCTCTGATGAGATGATTCGGATCTCCACATTTGAAGCATTTCCTTTCACTTTTGCTATTTTTGTCATCTTTATTTCTTTGGAATGACTTTCTATCATCATTTGGTTGTCTTACGAATCTTCCTCGTCTTTTGAAAAATTTTGAAGTCTCTCACGGCCATGGCGTATTCTTTGTCTTCACTATCAGAAGTCGAACTATCCTTCATCACTAGATTCCTTATACCTCAAGCAAAGAAGATCTATTTTGTTCGCTTTTTCCTTGACCATTTTTGGAATCTTTCTTTATTATCACTGTCAGAAACCTTTCATGTTTTCCAATAAGATTTGTACCAAGTGATAGAGATGTTAAAACCCTTTGATTCATCAATAGCCATAACCTTGCACTAAGGGGTCAAGCACTTCCATTTAGGATGAAGTGCCTAAGAAATTTCCTATATAATTCTTCTAGAAAAAAACCTTCATCAAGTGCTTTTAAGACGAAGTAAAAATAGTACTAAATCACAAAAGCATTTTAAATTTCATTTAGAAGATCTTTATCAAACACATTGAAGATGTCTTTTAAAGATTTTAGAAATGGAATAATTTCATTGTTGAAAATAGCTTTTGTATGTTTAAACCCCCCATTCACCTTCTATACGAGCATTAGGTGTAGTCCTTATCTTCACCACATTGTCAAATCTGGCAAGGTGAAATTTAAGCTTTTTAAGGCTTTCATTCACCAAGCTGATCTTAGGAAGTTCCTTAGGAGCTTCTATTTTGACAGGGGATGCATCAGAAGGTTTACTGGTAGGATTGGACATACGCAACTAGAACGCTTGTTCAGCTGACAATTCTTGTTGTGGAGTAAAACGTTTCCCAAAATCATCAGATAGTCTATTTAATTTTTAATAATCAATAGGTTTATGAGAAATATTTTTATTAATAACCTCTGGATCCTTTGCTTTTTCAGACATTTTTTATCGACTCTTTCTTCCAAAATCAATGTTTCCTCATCGCCAATCACAGGCATAGCAACATGTTTATCAGAAATAACAATATCATCATACAAGGTTGGTTTAATCCGCAGAGCTTTCCTAAGATAAAATGGATTTTGATAACCTAGAGTTTGTTTGTGTATATTATCATAGAAGGCTTGTGACTTAGTTAGCATGTGCACTGTTTGAGCAGATTGACCCACTTTAAAAATAATATTATCAAGTTCCTTTATCTTCTTTTCCAAATCAATTTTGTTTTCCATATATTTATCTTCCTTTTCTTTGGATTCACTTTTGAAAATGGTGAATGTTTGCAATAAACATTCCTTTTCTTTAATTTGTTTTGAAATATTTTGCTCAAGTGAGTCAACTTGTTCTTTCAGTGCGAGCTTCTCCTTAATCATATCATCCATTTGAGAATCAATCATATTTTCACGACAGCTTAAGTCAATATTAAAACGTTGTTCTAAAGTTTTGACTCGTTCTTTATATCTCTCTAGCTCAGCGGTTACCGATTCATTATTTTGTTCCTTATTAGCCTTTTCCCAATTATTTACATGACTAATCATTTGTTCCGACATTTGTTCTATCACAGATAAAATAATTGAATCTTGTTGTGCCTGCAAATGAGTATCTTAAACATTTGCCTGTTGTGTTTCTTGCAAATATTAAGAGTACGGAATGATATTGCTATCACTATGTATCTCATTATCTGTAAAATCTACAGCTGGTGGTTGTTCAATATCCTGCATTGCATGCGCACCTTGATTTTCCATATCATTAAGATAGGTTTTGTTAGGTCTTGTTTATCTTGAATCATACATGATCATCAATGAAAGCTTAGAGAGAATAGTAGAGGAAGGCAAGTATTTAAATTTCAAATGATATAAAATGGAGGGAAAAATGGAAAAGATTATTACAAGGCTTAACCCCCTAATGGTGATTAAGAGGGGTATTTATAGGAGAGGGAAGGAAGCTTCCCTTCCTTTATTTTTCTAATGTTTCACTTCTAGTCCCTAGACTTTGGTAATTATGCTATTTCTTACTTTTAGCATAATAAACCTTATTACAAGCTACATTATTATTAACAAAATAAAGACTAATGACTAAATATAATAAAACCACATAATCAACAATTTTCTTGAACCTAACAATCTCCCCCTAAGGGTCGATTATTCTGGGTGTTCCCTTTGTGGTCCAAGTGGTCTTCCATTCACATACCTCTCCCATCTTCTCATCTGGTTGTGATATTTCAATCTCACTTAAATTTCTTCTTCAAACAATTTCAAATACTCAATCTCATCTTCAGTAAGATCTCTTTGTATATAGCCATACTTAACATCATTATTGTAACTCTTTAGACTGTCTAATACTCTGTTTAGTGTTGCATCACAAAACTTATGAATCTTTGAATGTCTCATCACCCTTTTCTCTTTCTTGCTATTCTTGTATATTATTCCATGCACGGGCTCATAGATGATGGAGAACATTTTGTGCTTTTCAATTCCTGGGAAAGATATTGTTGGTGTAGTAAGAATAACCTTCTGTTGATAGCTTTCTATTCCAAGTTGAAAGTCATGCACTCTCTCCCATATCATTGAGCTTCTGATAAAATCTGATAAAGACCACAACAGACCTGTTTCTGCATAATCAGGTACCTTGCCATTCATGATCAGCAAGTAAATATCCTCAATATCATTCGTATTGAGATTCTTGTAATCAGACTCGGTAATTGACACTATGCACTCATTGGCTCTTCTTGCAACTATCTCTGTGATGAACTTGTGTTCATGGCCCAGTTCTCAGTACGTCTTGATAACTTGAATGATCTTTGAATTCGAATAAACAACTTCCTTTGGTTTTCCAGGCTCTTTCTGCCTCTTTATGTAAAAGATCTTTGCATGAGGATTCTTCCAATGTTCAATGTAACATCCGAGAATTTTCGGATGTTTCGATAACTATTTTATCCTTTGACTTTTAGGTCTGGCTTGACTTACAAAAACAACCATCTAAATCACGTTTTCACAGCTCGGACCCTAAAGCAATTCGATGTGAAACGACATTCCTGACAACTTTTCAGTTTTGCCCGAGACCTGGAAACGAGCCGAAAAGGGCTAAAACAGCACCGCAAACATTTTTCGAACAATATACAACGCGGACACACAAAAACAATTAAATTTGTTTTTAATTATCAGTATTTATTTAATATTTTTATATTAAATAAATTAGTCATCATTTTAATTAAAAGCGTTGCGGATAACGCGAATACTCGAGTTGAAATCCAATTTTATTTCGGACAAGGCGAAACCGGTTCACAAAATGAATAACAGATATTTTATTAAATGTTATAAAATATTTATGAAACATTATCAAGTAAATACTCATTTTTATCGGAAAAATGATTTGAAAAACAATGGCGCAAGTTTCGTCCGTTGAATCATTCTTTAAGCCGCTCAAATGAGTCCCGAACCAATATATTATTAAAGTTTCCTAAAACTTTCACTTTTGGTCCCTGTAAAATATTTACAAAACAAACCCTCAACTATTAAACATATTACATTTTAATATTAAAGTTTTATATATATATAAAATTTATATATTAAAATCTAATTTCCATCTCATATATACACACACAAACTTATAACACTCTCTCCCCACCTTCCCCCACCGCCGGCCACCCTCAGCCACCGCCGACCGCCGCCGTCGTCGCCGCCGGAAAACTTTTCCGGCGGACTTTTCCGGCCAAATCCAAAAAGGTTCCTCACAACCGGATCTACCCTATCCTCTATACCACGCACCGCCACGCGCCGCTCACCCTTCCGACTGCCTCCCCACTCCCCACCGTGACACCACCTCCACACCTACACCATCATCATCATCATCGTTTCAAATCATCGCGTCATCACCATCCACGATCACTAGGGCTATCACCACCACCAGCCACAACCACAACACCAGAGGGTGTGTTGTGGTTTCATATAGATGCACAAGGGTGCGTGTGGTTTTAATACCACCACCACGAGGGTGCGCTCGGGTTGGGGATTAGGGTGTGTGCCTAGGGTGTGTTCGTTTGGCTGTGGTTTTCCACCACAGCGGGGTGCGTTTGGTTTATATCACCACCCACCAAAAATAAGGGGGTTTGGGTTTGGGGTTTATAGTAAAAGGGTGTTTGTTGTTCGGTGACAGGAAAGCCGCAAGGGGGGGGGGTGTCGTCAAGGCTGTCAAACAGCCGGGGTGGTCGGGTTGAGGGTTAACAATCACTAGGGTGCGTTTGTTCGGGTTGACTACGGGGACAGCCGGGGTGCGTCGAGGTTGTGGGTGTGTTTGGTTGAGGTAGGAAACAACATAGGGCGTGTTTGGTTTAGGTATGAACCGATAAGGATGCGTTTGGTTTGTGACAGCCACCCAAGGGGGGTGTTTGGTATATAAAACAGCCCACGAGGGCGTTTGGTTGTGGGTTTAACAGCCACAAGGGCTGTTTGGGGTCCAAGGGGTGCGTTTGGATACGGGTTTAACACAAAAAGGGTGTGTTTAGCATAAGAAATCAATATTAGGGGTGTGTTTGGTTGGGCAGTCACCGCACAAGGAGCATTTGGTTTGGCTGTTAACAGCAATAAGGGGTGTTTGGTTGTACAGAAAACCAGAAAAGGGGTGTTTGGGGTTAGCCGAAACAACAAAAAAGGGTTTGTTGGTTTATGCAATTGATTAATTACAATTATTACAAGGTTTTATAAATAATAAGAAAACCGGATATCTATTGGTGGTTTAAAATGGTTAAATAAAATATAATAATTATAAATTTGCTTAGTTTTATAATAGCATATATATATAGTATATATTATATATATTTATAAATTTATATATATATATATATATATATATATATCATATTGGAACAGAGAGTGTTTGCACAGTGGGAAAAACATTTGATTTGATAAATATGGGAAACGTTTATTAAACGGGGAAAGTGATGATGAAATTTATATAGTTTTCTATAATTATGATTCACTAAAACTGCTATTGTTTTATAAACCGATAAAGGGAATAAATTATATATATTAAGGATATATATAAATATAACCATACAAAAACCCGACAACGAACGAAAACTATACTTTTACAAGGGGGCGAACTGTTTTAGACACGACCTGTCGAGGAAACGAAATATAAAATTTTAGAGTATTATTTTATATTTGGTAATTGTCAGCTAGAAGATAACATAATAATTGTTGTAAAAGCTTTATAAATATCGTTTAACTTAATTGGTGGTCTTAAAACGTACGATTACGTTTATACAAGAACTTTTATTTAATTAAGTAGTGATTTCAGAAAACAAGTCAAACCAATTGGTTTAATTATTTTACTCACACTTATTATATAATACTTGCAAAATATTATATACTTTCCATTAATCTTCAGATTGTTTGTATTTGTTACATAACTCACGGTATGAGTTACATAAGGGTTATTTTTTCATTATGTTATTATATACAGAATATTTATGACGCACGCTTTGGGTATATTTTCAATTTCTTATTTAACCAACCTCACCAAACTATTACAACGTTATCTAATCTTTATCAACGCGTCGCGTTGACATAACAATTCATCGAGAAACCCAATTTCATTATCCTAGGCTAGTGAGACTTAGCCGTTAAGTTAAGTTGCATCTTCTCGATCGAGCCGCTTCGTCTTCCGTTCGTGTTGTGCATATTAGATGCGTATCTCTAAATCGTTCTTCATCATCAATGTGAGTTTCATAGCCCCACTTTTACTCGTTTTGGATAAATGTTTTATATATTTGGGGTGAGAACATGCTTGTTACAAATTCAATTACGTGTTTGATTTAAACACGTTTACGTGCTCATTTACAACTCGTTTGCATACATGTTTACAAACGCACTTACTTGGTTGATTTCCATACTCATTCTCACATCTTGCGAGGAGATACAATACTTGGTTTAGTTTTTTGGACGTAAACACATACTATATTTTATGATTACGGATTAGCTCAGGTTGTATGTTACAAAGTAATTCAATGCTGAGGGTGTCCAGGTGGGGACATCCGGTGTAGGCACACGTAATGTAATTCAATGCTGAGGGTGTCCAGGTGGGGACATCCGGTGTAGGCACACGTAAAGTAATTCAATGCTGAGGGTGTCCAGGTGGGGACATCCGGTGTAGGCACACGTAAAGTAATTCAATGCTGAGGGTGTCCAGGTAGGGACATCCGGTGTAGGCACACGTAAAGTAATTCAATGCTGAGGGTGTCCAGGTGGGGACATCCGGTGTAGGCACGCATAAAGTAATTCAGTGCTGAGGGTGTCCAGGTAGGGACATTCGGTGTAAGCACATGGCTATTGTTTATGTTAGCGCCTCAATTTCATGAACTTGGAGTAATCGTAATCATTGTGTTATACACACGTGAATATTTTACTGTCCCTTGAATAAAGTGGCAATACTTACTTGGAATATTTCGTGATAGTCATTAATTATCATGCATACTCTGGTATAATCGCGGTCAAACTTTCATACTTACATCTTTGTGACTATTTGGGGATTTTAAATGGTCATGCATTTTTTTATAACTCTTTGATTTGTGATATTCATACATACATTTTGGGGAACATACAAGGTTTGAAAGGATCATGCAGGCTTTACAACGGTTTGATTTCTAAAAATCATACAATTATTTTGGAAGGACATTTAAGGATTTTTATTTTGAGAAGGACATTTAAGGATTTTAAATTGGTCAGAACACATAAATTTTGAAGTGAACCTTTGGTTTATCATTTACTTTAAACACAAAGCCTATGAACTCACTAACTTTAATTTGAAGAATTTAAGCTTGGTTTTTTTTCTAAGGTGAATTAAATCTTGATTACTGATGTGCCATTGAGTCTAATTGACAAGATTGTTTCAGACTTGATTTCCTACAAATGATCAAATCATCGTTTTTGCTTTCAAGCTTTTCATTGTGGATGCAATTACATGACAACTATTAATATTCTGAATTTCAGCAAAATCAATCCGAAATTGTTTTACAAACGCACTTTTTAAGGTCGTTTTCTCTTTATCTACGCTTGTGTAATTACATAAAGTAGCACCCCAAAGTTCAATTATCCTCTCAGCGTTTGTCAAATTTTGGGGGGTTACATAATGTTTCCTAGTTACCATTACACAATGGGTTTAGAACCATTTTTGCTCTTTTTTCCTCTCTTTGGATGTCGCGCTAACTACATACACAACACAATTCCATAGATTTCTAATTATCTATGATAAATCTGTACAAAAATTATAATTAAGGATGTACTTAGTATTTTTAGCAAACCATTAGAACAAACTAAAACACACAAAACCATCATAGTTTAAAGTGCTCGGTTTGGTTCTAATTTGATGGACCTATGAAAAGGTTTGGTTTGTTTGAGGGACTAGGAAAGTTAACTAGCTACTTTGCCTATAAATACTCACACACTCTTACCATTTAACACTCTTACAAATCACAAAACACTCAAACAACTAAAACATATTATCTCTTTTCTTGTTCGGGTCATAAACCGCAAACAAACACCCTCACATTACCTTCGAACCAACAAGTAACCCTAAGGCTCTTCATACAAGTTCACAAGGGAATACACGAGCTAAGGTTGGGAGTTTACAAAGCTTTGAAGCTTTGGTTGGGTTACACGATTTTGTATACAATTGGGTTAACTACACGATACGTTTTCAAGACTCTAGGACCTTTTGTAAGTCACATTTAAACTTATACAAATCGTATTATGCATGTTTTCCTTGTTGCTAGTCAATATGTCACGTTACCATATAAAAGACACGCTAACGTGAGCTCATGCATTGTAAATACGAAACATATGTGTTAAACGAAATGTTTATACGTATATACGACCTTGTGTGGTGATGAACATGTTAAAACGCGGGAAATATGACTTAAGGAGGAGCTAAGGTATCAAACGTGTTTGTTTATAAACAAATGTGAACACCAAAAGTGGATACAAAACCCCTACACTCGAATTTTACAAGAACCACACGTAAACTATTTAAGTAAATGTGATGTCGTGGCTTGGGAAAGTATATACGACTTAAACCAACGCGTGCATGTGATGAACGCGACCTATGTATAAGTTAAACAAACGTAATATGGTTACTAGGGCTATTTTCGAACTATATATGTTATTAGAGGGTTCAACGGACCACAATGGGCCTCGTATAATCCAGACGTGCCCACGTTTGGGCCCAACCGGCCCAACAGCCCAACAGCCCAATAGTGGTACCCATAGCTTATTTTCAAGCTCAATCGAGCTTAATGTTGGACTAAGGAACTTATTAAACTCGTGAATGATAAACATGCATGAAAGAAACCCCTAATGGGCCTATTAGGCCTAATAATCACATACGAAACCAAACAGGACCAAATAAGCCAGCCTGGTGGGCCCACGACTTATTTATAAGCACCCTCAGGCTTATTAAGAGACCTATGTGCTTATTAACCCTATACGTACCTAAACGTTTATTAAAAATACAAACGGACCCTTAATGGGCTTGGTAGCCCATTTACGTGACCACGAAAGTCCATAAGCCACAAATAAGCTTTGGCAGCTTATTTGTGAGCTTATAGGACTTATATTAACCCTAGTCAAGCTAATGGGCCCAAATGGAACGAGCCCAAACACGTAAAACACCTATCGGGCTCGTAATGGGCCCAACAAGCCCATTATCGAAGCTTAATGGCTTATTAAATAAGCCACGAAGTAAAAACAACTTAATCAGATTTCATGAGTGCTTATAAAGATAAGAAAATAAGTTGGATCACATGAGAAACTTAAATGGACCTTTAAAAATATTTCGGGTTAAGATTGATGGGCTAACGAGCCCAACAAACTCGAATAAGCTCAAATAAGCTCACCCTAGCTTAATTTTTTAGCTTAACAATTTTAAGTAAGTTTAAATAGACTTAATAAGGGCTTATGTGCCTTTGAAAACCCAATTGGACCTATGGATTGCTTATTGGACCTTAACGAGTCCAACAAGTGAAAATAAGCTCATCCGAGCTTATTTATAAGTTGACCCAACTTATATGGCTTATTAGAGTCTGTTAAAACCAAATGCCACTTGCTAGAACTTAATTGGACTTAAAATGTGACTTTTTTAAGTTAAGGGACTAAAAGTGCAAACATGTAAACTTGGGGGTTAAAACCGTCAAAACTGTTTTCTACAAACTTTAGGGGCTGTTTTGACATTTCTGAAACTTAAGGGGCTGTTTGAAATATATAAGGACTTAAAGTGTATTTATTGAAAAGTCAAAGGACTAAAAGTGTAATTTTGGAAACCTAAAGGTTTAAAGTGTAAATACTATATTCTCATAAACATAGAGACTGTATTTGTATAGAAAACCTAAGGGTATTTTATAAACGAAAGTGATTTTTGTAAACACTTAACGTTACAGACAAATTATAATATTTTTCGTATATTATACGAGTTGAAACACGACTTAATAAATATGAATATTTATTAATAACGTTTATACGTAAACTAGAACGTGTGTGATCGTATACTTTCTCAAGAGCCATCAAGTGAATACAAATACAATAAATATTTGCGCCACCACACAAGTGATGACAGTATATATAAACTAACAAGATATTGTAGTTTATACATTAAGTCATTAGCCTAAACTTGTAGACTAAGACAGGCCGTATTTATTTAGGTATTTGACGGTGTGATTCATTTGCCAATCTTGGATACATTTATCATTTTCAGAGGACTATTTACTAAGGTGAGTTCATAGCCCCATGTTTTACAATTATTTAAATGTTTTACATCTTTGGGGTGAGAACATGCTTGTTTTACAAATTAGACGCAAGGGTACATTTTATACAATGATTACGTGTTTTGCCTAAGTAGTGATAACCCACTAAGTCCTTTATCATGAACTGTCAATTACTAGATTGTAAACGCGAGTGTTATAAATAGATCTATTTAGGATTGACGTCCCCGTTTAGGTGAGTAGCGCTCACTGTGCCGGTTTGCCGAACAACAAACGTATACCATGTCGGATTTGGGATGTTGCGGGTTAGAACATCATTCACAGGCATTGTTGGCAATTTATTGCATTCATACATGTCGAGCTTCAGTGTCATGAGCTTAGAAAAATGTAATTACTTTTTATGATGTTTGCATCTATTGCTTAATCATACACTTGGAAATCTTGCTGTCCTACAATTGATTTACATAAACCTATGAATTCACCAACTTTATGTTGACGTTTTAAGCATGTTTTTCAGGTCAATAAGGCACGAGGTGCGATGATACATTAGAGGTCAATAATTGAAGAGTCAACATTTAAGAGTTGGGGTCTTATTACATTTTGGGGACAATTGTTATAAACCGGAATCTTTATTTATATTGTTGAACAATTTGAAGTCATGAGCTTATGTAATAAACAAGTATTTTGTTAATCCAATGTATCTTTTTCAAACGACACGTTTAGTGGTCGTTCTTAGATCTTGTGCTATTGAACTATGGAGTAACGCCCTCGGATATTCAACATTCCGCTGCGACCCAGATTTGGGGGTGTTACAGCAACAATACATCAATATCATATCACATAACATGTAGCACATAACACATATTAGTCACATAGTAGTCTATGCATTTACACTAACACGTAATCATAGCAATTTAAAACAGATTTCAACACTTGCATCATTTCCATCCCAAATTTAAAACGCAATAAAAAGTGAGACTATGTAACTCACCTGAATGCTCAAAACCTAGCTTCCAATTCCTATCACGCAACTATACAAATAAATAAGCACGGTTATACGCGACCAAGTTAAATGTTCTAGTCCATGTAACACACATATGATGGATGTCTAAGGATGTGATTAACTATCACGGGTCACCCCAACACCATGCCCAACCTTAACCACTTCATTAACACATTACACTAGCTAACTACAATTTATTCAAAAATACAGAATTTTAGTGTATCTTTACTAACTTAAAACCCTTACTTGCTGACCTTCATAAATTATACCAAAAATCACCTAAGTTCATTTATGAGTTTACTAACTACCTTGTGATTCCCAATTACTCATTACATATGCAACTATCCCAAATAAAATCCAACTTTAAAACTTTCCCAATTCGGATCTGATTGCACACTAAAAAGTATGGCCCTAATTACCCTACTTAGACACACAATCAGAAGCTCTCCTTCTAGGGTTTCTTTATATACCTATAGAACTTAATCACTGTAGATTGGCTAACCTTAATTCCACTTTTAAGTTAGGGTTTTACTCTCCCAAACATGACCTAATTCTGATCCGTATTTACTGTTTTGACAACTTTTCTTGTAACCAATATTTAACCAACTTCCAAAACTCCAAATCATTCGAGGCCGGACTTTTTGTAAACTAGACTCTTTGAAATACAATTTAGGCACTTGAATCTTATCAAAACATGTTTCTAACATCTAGATATCATCAGTTGAACACAGCCTAAATTCTGCTCAACTCTAAATCATGTTCTAACGCAAACCCTAACATGCAACATGCATGATCATAACCCTAAACTAACCCTAATCATCATTACATCATTAAAGATCATATATAATATGTATTTTATGTAAAACCTAGATCCATCATAAGTCTTGTTACATGATTGTATAATTCTTATCAAGTTAAGCATACTTACCTCTTAATTACTTGATCCTAACACCGATTCTTGGTTACTTCTTGATCAAGATTCTTGGTTCCTTGTTCTTAGGGAGGGGAAGTCAACATAAGGGTTTTAGGGGGCTGTATTATGTCGTTATAGGGGTGTATTTGGCTTAGGGATACCTAATCTAAATAATTAGCATTATAATTCTAGTCAAACTCCTCTAGATAATGCAAAAATCTATTTTTTTTCCTTATCCTTTTATCCCTAGGCGATTTATATATATCATATATATATTTATTTTATTTTTTTCATTAAATTATTATTTATATTATAATTTACATTACCTTAAATTTCTACAAAAATCTACGTTAATTTGGGTAAACCTTTTTACCTAAACGCACTTACTAAACTTTCTAAAAATAACTTTTCATTTCACATTTCACTTTCCGCTTTTGGAAAGTTTGCTACAAACTTTCATATTTCACCCACTTAACTTATCTCCAACATAATACATTTCCTCTAAGCGCTTAACACAAAATCATCCAACTATTGACGTAGCATTGCAC
>BQNB010038994.1:19173-48362 GCA_026074375.1 Tanacetum coccineum | reverse complement strand
TCCTGACTTTATATCAACCTCAAAACTAGTTTAATTTATGTGTTTTTAAGTTTATGTTTTATTTTTAGTTTAAGTAATTTTTTTTATTTTATGTAATGTTTTTTATGTAATGTAATGTTTGTTTTATTTTAAAGGTTTTATGATGCCATGTGAAAAAAATAGCCGACGGCATCACACTTGTGGTGCCAACCAGGGAGGGGTATTTTTGGTGCCATGTGAAAGTCTAGTGCCGTGGAAAAAAGTGCTGACGTGACAGCACTTTTTGCCACGGCTTGAGCCATGAGCCCTGTACCCAGTGCTCTTAGCTTATTGGGTTTTATGAAATATTTGTTTTCTAAAATATGTGATTATTTTTAAGGGTTTTATGATTTATTAGTAATTTTTGTTTATACCCTTTTTGCAAGATTAGGTTTTATGATGAAATGAATTGGGTATGAATATGTTTATTTTGTCTATTGGATTTTATGTTTCTTGTGAAATCTTTGTAGTGTATTATTTAAGGGTTTATGTATTTAATATAGTGGATTCCTGTTTTAGCGTTGCATAAGCCAGAAACCATGATTAAGGTTTGAGTTTTATGGCGTTTTGGGTGTATGTGGATTGGAAAATTAATATATATCTATAAAGTTGGTGTTAATGTATATTCGTTGGACTATCACGTTGATAAGTTTTAAGGTGTGTGTTATATGTGAAAGAGTTGACCATTCTCGAAAATGAGGGCTTCAAATCATTATCATATACTGATTCGAGATGTATAATTAGTCGCTCGGTGGTGTCAGTTCGCTTTTTTTTGCGAAGCTTCTATCCTATTAACACCATTGCATGTAGGATTTAAACACAAAAAAAAAGTTTAGGTTTGGTTTGTGAGAGAGTAGGAATATATTTGGATGGGAATAATCTTGTGAAATGATAGGAATCAGAAGTATAAAAGAAGTGAATAGTCAGAAAATTTAATGTTGATGAGATGGGAAGTGTACAGGTGTAACAAAAAAATACCATGTACAAGGGACCAACGGTGCAAGTGTGCAACTAAGTTTTATGTGAAATTACTTTAATACCCATCACTAACAGAGACACATAACGACCGTTCATCCTTTAGGACCAAACAAGCACCAAAATGACCACTTCTATGACCATTTTTACTGATTTTCAAAACGATGGACCAAATGAATAAATGGGCATGAGTACATGGACGAACAGTGTAATTTACTCTAAAAAGAAATTAACTTGAAATGATAAAAGTCAATATTTATAGAAACTCAATACAATCACAAAAAAGTTTTAAGAAAAGTCAAAACCATTAGTTGATGTAAAAAGTCAAAGTCTCAAAAGGGAAATGGTTTTGGGCTTTACCCGCTCCAAAGCCAATTGATGTCAAAAGCACTAGTCAAAGCCCCAAATCTCAAATTTTCATCTTTCATTTCAAACACTCACACAAACTCTAGAAATCTTTAATCTCCGGCATATCACTACGGCACACGACGTCTTTCAAAACCCATATCCAAAATCACCTCCTCTCTAAAACTCACCTTTTTCAATTTCCACTTGTGTTTGATTTAGATCTTCGGTGGTTTACCGTGTTTATTAGTTTTATATACACGCGTATATTAAAGATTTGTGTTCGTTTGATTTACTGCTAAAAGGTACACATATCATGATCCTTTGTTAATTACGTACATTATTCTATACGTGATTATTTGTCTTCCGTTGCATACTCGTGTTATTAATAGTTAATCAGATCATAAAATCCAACACTTCTCACACGTACACATCTTCCGTTTCTAGTTTGTAAAAAGTATACACCACATTTTCCTTAGGCTTAGCATCACTACTATTGGCAATGTCCACCAAATTATGTTTTACGTTCCATTCATCTTCTCCTTCCAACAGGTTATCCAATTCGACAATAACCACATTCTCAAACAAGTTACCGAAAAATGCTTTGTTCTTCATTTATAACGAAAATGCTACATTCATATAATGTTCACACAAAAAGTTTCACGTACAAATCAAGTAAATATGGATAGTGAGAACAAGAAAGAAGGAAATATAGTACAAGTTAATTGGTGCAAAACACATGTTGCATATGTGTGACAAACCTTTTTTGTAAATATTATGTAAATATATCACTTAATTCATGGATGAGTTTTAGTTAGAGCCGTTTTATCTCATGATTTTAGGACTAGTTTTTGAATTTTACTCGGTTGAACACAAATAATAGTTATTGAGATACATGTTTTTAGCGCAAGTTATACTGACTAATTAGAATTTGGCTTAATTTTGAGCTGCAAAAAAGCTTGACAATTACAGTAGGTTTCAATGTGTTTTATTTAGACTAGGCGAATACCCGTGCACGCACGAAAAATCTCTAGCGGCCGATAATAGATATGCAATATTGTGGTAAGCTCATCGCCACTAAACAGGCATATCTGAAGATATTGATGATCTTTTAACCACCTCATGTGTCCCAAGTCAATTTCATTAAGTTTGGCTAAGGGAACCGATTTGAGAAAGGCCTTGATTTCTAATAAACCATTACAACCTTCATATCCAAACTCTTGCAACGTGAATTGTTGTAATTCAAAGCTTACAATCTTCAGTGACTTACAGTAATATACATACAATTTTACAAGTTTACTTGGGAGACATAGAAGCCATCTAAGTTTTAAGCACAAACTCAAGTCAAGGACTCAAAGATTTTTTAGATGAGTGTAATTAGGCAGGCCATTGCCAAAATTCGAGTTTTGCAAAGATAAGTGATAGCTGAAACTAAGAGTAAAATAATCACAGCCCTCAATATTGTAGTCTTTGAGGAATAACCGCTCTAATGAAGTTGGAAATCAAGGGGAGGTTTTCGTGAACTTCCTTCACCAAAATACTAAATATTTTAGCTTTTTTGGCGGATTTAATGATGATTCAATACCTTCTGTTAATACGATACTTTTCGTTTTCACTGCAAATCCCTCACATTAGGATTCTATACTTTCTGTTTTCCATCATTGCGTTTTCCAGCTTTCTACAAAGAAGTATATGCATTTAATAGATTTAAATTAAAAAATTCCTTAAATAAAAACTTAATTTTCCACTTTCAATAATTGGGGCTACACCCATTATATCTAGTAAAGATAAAGATAAAGAAAATATAATTGTTTAGTAAACACTATAGGAGGTTGTATGCATTAACAATTGAAGTTGAGCCACTTCCAGCCCATTTGACCCATCCAACCTATTTGACGTGTTCATTTGTTAACTTTTCCATTTCAAATGCGAGATAAACACAACCAAATGACACATTTACAAGTAAACATGTCAAAATGACTCAGTTACGTAAGTGTATAGTTGTTGATTTGTAAAAGAAATGAAGGGCATTTATGCTCATCTAGTGAGTTGTAAATCAGATGACACATACCGAATTACAATGTTATATTAGTAAAACGAATATATTAGGCAGTCAATTGTAAGATATGACGCTACCAATAACATCTAATGGATATTTCTATTCATGCGTTTAGCCGGGTACTAAGGTGCTCTTTAGTTTGTAAACTTTAGTAATAGATTTAGGTTTGAATGAAATGTAGGAGAAAGTAGAGCTACAAGAGCGATTACCATTCGAAAAACTTGTTTGCTTTGTAAGGATTTAATTGGTATTTGCATCAGGTTAAATAAAGGCATAAAGAGAAAGAAAAAGACTATAAACTAACGAAACCCATCGAACCTATCATATCAAACCCATAACCTCATCGAAAGACCCTCTAAACAACACACCCTAAATAATATGCTACATGCTTACAACAACACCACAAGAATTGAAATTTCAACCATGACCGTTATTCGATTACTTAACATTAATTCTCAGGAAAGATAGAAATTGCTTTCTCTATGCACTCATAAGTAATTTGACTAGTTTTGAGATGCTTCATCCACGTTACCAACAAAATAGGTTTCATTCAGGTCACCTGCAAAGTCAACAAGCAGTCAATGTTATCAACCACATCTGATCGTTCTTAACGACGTATCACGTATGTATATAAGAAAAGTTCCTCACCATGAACCCCTTTGTAATAAATAGATACATGAATGTTGACAATATCTCCATCTTTGACTCGAATAAATCGAGTCGAGTAATAGTATATATAAATATCCCGTATAGATATGAAAATTACTTGAGGACAAGTAATAGTTTATCTTTCGGATGTCGTGTCCTAACGAGAGATGAATTTGAAAATCATGAAAATGTTCCGAGTTTAATGCTTTAATATCTTTTAATTTTTGGTTTTTAATTAAAACTAAAGATAGCGATAAACTAGATTACACTAATTAACAAGCAAGCTAATAAGATGAAAAATATATAAAGAAAAATATGCTTATCAAGTAAAAGTGAATAGATTCTTAAGTGTGAAGTTTTAGATCTTAATGACGAATTAATATCCGTCTAAATAATCGTTTCCTCAAAACGTTGGCTTAATATTGAAAACAACTTTTTATCGAGATATTAATTACTAGTTTGATGCCTACATAATCTTATGGCTTTTGCCCGTTCGACTGAGTAAAACACTAAACTAAATAACTTTTGCAAATTATTAATCACTAGTCACTTATTAAATTCCACACTTAATTCACGATTTACCAACTTACTTAACAAACATATAACAAAACTACTCGCTAGACATGGCAACTAAACTAACAATAATAAGCATAACAATAATGACAATCATATTAAGCTAAATAAACTAAAACTACTAATTAAGAAAAAGGGAAAAGAAAGTAGAACCCGAATGACGAACCCGATACGAATGTAACCACCCGATTATATAAACTAGACTTAATGCTAATTTTATTTCTTATTTAGACTTTACTTACTTAATAGATTATAAAGTATTTAAACTTTAATCTCTAATAAGCTAGTAAACTCTAACTAAGCTTTAAACTTAGACAATAAGCTAGCTTATACAACCCGTAAGCTCCTCGCCTCATGAGTTGAACCGATTCCACTATCTCAAAACAAGCAAAGATAAGCCGAAACAATATGCTAAATGATACTAATATAATCCGAACACCTAATTGGCTAAATAGGTTTAGAACAAAACGGATCTAAATTTAAGCTAACCTAGCGATTCAATTTAAAACCAAATAAGCTGAGAATGGATTTAAGCAAATACCAAAACTAGAAGAGATAAGTCAATAAGCTAACCTAATAACACTTTATATTTGAAACAATATCCGAAACAATAAGCCATATACTCGAATAAGCTACAAACCGAACCAAATCAAAATTAGGCTATACTACTCAAGCTATACTACTGATTCAATCTCTGTCTATAAACCACCAAAATAGACATAATACCAATAAACCATAAGCACACTCCCTGAAACCGAAACAAACTAAGCTAAAAATCAAAACAAATCCAATCCAATTCCAAACTACCTGTAAACACTAAATACTCATCGCACCCTTTATGAAACTTTCAAATCGAGAAACAACCAAGATAAGCTAAGGAGTTTCAATCTACAATAAACTACTCGAAGGATAGACAAACAAAATAAGCATAGCTTATTTTGTTAATAAGCTGCGATAGATCAGAGAGAGAGGAAATAAAAAACAATCGACAAACAAACTAAACCTGGTAATACTTAAGCTCGTTCGAATCATTAACTCACAAAAATCATTCGGAAATCATACTCGACAAATCAAACAGATAGATACAAATTAAATTCTAACTATTACGTAGTTCGGAAATGAAAATACATTAAAGAAAATTACCTAATCTAATTTATCATCTGCTAAACTAAATCTATCCTACACTACGAAAGTAAAGGAAACAAAAAAAAATGAAAGGATAAGATCCCCACGATCTGCTGCTATATCTTTTTTATATCCATTCTCCATTTAGTCTAAGCAGTAGTGTGGGCTTTATTCATCTTGGACTCCTTGCTGGGCCTTGGCTTCATTTCTATCTGATGGGCCGAGTGAGCTTTAGATATTGGGCCGAGTTCTACACATCTAATTCAGGGATTCAAAATGATTTAATCTTATGTTTGCTGGGCTGATTTAAGCTGGGCTTGTTGGGCTGAAGTCATGTAAACTCAATATAAATATGGGTCGGTCCGACCCAAATAAATGGTGTCGGGCTAGCCCAATAAAAGATGAAGGCACCGTCAGAATCGAATCTTCCTACTCTTTCCAATGGCATGCTCGGGAAATATAAACGACTTCGTCTTGATATCGAAAAACGCGTAAACGTCTTCAAATCTTAACCGAAAGTCACCATTTTTGCTTTATTTTCAATCCCTTGTACCTGCAAGACATAAAAACACAAACCAAACATATTTGTAATAATATTTATCATATTTCATGTTATTAGTCCAATTAATAGTGTTTTCTGGGATATAAATGATGTGTGTTTTAGCACACATCAATTACCATTAGTTTGATTCCCTGCAAAAACTAGTTGATAATTCATAGACATGGTTAGAGTATCAATATCAAACATCCAGTTAGGTCCAGTTCCTGCAACATTTGGTTTGTTTTTAAGAAAATTTATGTGTAGATTCTCCTCTACAAATCTGGTTCTAGTGTTGAATACTCTAAATGTTTTACTATTGATAGAGTATCCTATAAAGAATCCATCTTCAGACTTTCCATCAAATTTGCCTAGGGGATCTAAGGTATTTAGGATTATAACAGGACACCCAAATGGTCTCATAAAGCTTAAGGCAGGTTTTCTACCTAGAAAAAGTTCATAAGGGGTCTTGTTATGAGGCTTGATAACTAACACCCTATTTTGGACATAACAAGCAGTATTAACTGCTTCAGCCCAAAAGGTAGTTGGCAATTTGGAATCTGCTAGCATAGTCCTAGCTGCCTTTATTAGTGTCCTATTTTTTATTTCAGCAACACCATTTTGCTGAGGAGTCCTAGCAACACTAAATAATACCCTTCATTTCACAGAACTCATTCATAATCCTATTCTTGAATTCGGTTCCATTGTCACATCTGATTGTTTTAACCTTATGATCTATTTGGTTTTCTATGCCAGTTTTGAAGTTCTTAAGGATCTCAGGAGTCTCATCCTTAGTGGCCAAAAAGAAAACCCAACTGAATCTACTAAAGTCATCAGTGACAACTAGGCAGTAAGTCTTTTTATTTATACTCCTCACAGAAACTGGGCCAAAAAAATCCATGTGTAATAACTGTAAAGGTTTGCAAATAGAGCTCACGGTCTTTGTCTTACATGAGACTTTGTGTTGCTTTCCCTTCTGACAAGCAACACATGTATGGTCATTTTCAAAAAGCTTTAAAGGCAAACCTCTTACAAGGTTTCCCCTTACAAGTTTGTTCATAGTTTTAAAGTTTATGTGACCAAGCCTCTTATGCCATAAATTAGACTCATCTATTGTAGCATTTGTAAATAAACAAGTCAAACCTCATGAAGGAACAACATTCTTTAGATTAAAACTGTACATGTTGTTCTGTCTGGGAACTTTAAGCAAAACTTGACTTTCGTCAAGTAGCTTAAAGTCAGGAGATAGAACAAGACATTCAGTCTCAGTGAAAAGAACACTGTTTTTCTTGTCACGCATTTGTGAGATAGAGAAAAGATTAAACTTAAGTTCCTTTACAAAGTATACATCTTCAAAGTCTAATTTCTCAGTCCTAATTTTATCTTTTCTAGTAATTTTACCTCTTTTAGGACTTCCTCCAAATGCAACAAATCCACCATCAATCTCTTGATAATCTGTAAGAAAGGACTTGTTTCCAGTCATATGCTTAGAGAATCCACTGTCAAAAATCTCTTGATCCTATAAAGCGTATTGTGGATTACCCTGCACTCAAAATAAGAGAATTAGTTTCTCTTGGGGACCTAAGTCATTATTGACTTGAGTCTGCCTTATTGATCAACATAGTCAAATCTTTTAGGAATGTATGATCCACTGTCTTTGGAGATATGGTCTATTTCCTTTTGGTCTCCAAATCCAGCATGCTGAGGACTTAACATCATTATCCCTATTTCCTTTAGCAGCATTAACTACTACTTTTAGCCTAGCAGTAGTTACATTGGTAAACCTAGCAGTATTAACTTTTTCTTTAAAATTATTGGTTTTAGCTGCTGATTTTTGGTTAAAAGGCCTTCTTACAGGTGAATGTGCTTTAAAATAAGAGTAAGTTATGGGTAATGCATCATTCATTTTTGGTTTAGGGGCAGCAGCAATAACAGGCCTGGAAGTACTGATTGATATTGCTGCTCTTGGAGAGCTTTGCTTAGCAGTATTAACTGGTACTTGTCCTGACTTAGTTACAAATGTTGTTGGAACAAAATTCCTTTTAGAATGTAGGTGAGTAAATTTATTTTGGTGGTTCACCCTCTGAGCATTGTTCCATACTGGTCTAAATTCCCTTTGACCAGTAACCCTTCCCTTATTATTCAACACTGGTTTTTCTATCATTTTCTTATCATGAAAATCACAATCTTTGATTAAATGATTAAAACTCCCACAAACAAAACAAGCTTTCTTTATAGACACAAAACCATTTCCTAGTTTCTGAGTCATCAACCCTTTCTAGTTTCTTCTATTATCCCTAGGACTTTGACTTTTCCTAGGATACTCTTCTTGCCTATGTGTATTTTCCTTATTAACAGATTTCACATTCTCATCAGATTTGACAAAATTGATTTTAGTAAACTTTGGTTTTGTCTGATCAGATTTAGGTCTAAACACACTATCATTATCACTATCAGTGTCCCAATCTTCAATGATAGGAGCACTAGGCCTAACAGTTTTAGGCTTTTCTACAATATCCTTACTAGTCTTAGATATACTAGTTTCAGTTTCACTCACTTTAGTCTTATAGACAGAATCATCTAACCCAGCAAAGGATAAGTCAGGTCTTGAGGGCATGTAGTTCCCAGTGTAGGGAGGGGGAACTGCATGAAACCCTTCACCTGTTTTGAATCTATCATTTACTGGACTATCATCCACATCACTTTCTCTACTGTTAAACACACTATGAACCACTTCACTCTCATTCATTTGACTATCATAACCAAGACCAGCTTTGTCTTTAGCACTTATTTGACTATTTATCAGTTTAGTTAGATTCTTTGATGATTCTTCAAATTTTTCTAGTTTAAGTTTCAAATCATCTTTCTCTTTTAAAGCTTCTTCTAACTGATTTTTAAGGTCTTTGATAGAAATATCTTTCACTTGGACATCATACTTTAAAAATGCAATATCTTCTTCATAAACAGCTTCATTCTTTTCATGAACAACTATCCTAGCTTCTAATGATTCTAATCCCATTTGATAACCTATAATTTCTAGATTAGATTTTTTAAGAGCTTCACGCTGTTGATCATACTGTTTTTGAAGAGTTTCATATGATTTTAAACAATCTTTAGTGCAAGTATGTACCTCAGAGTCTGAACTTGATGAACTTGATGAACCTTGGGATGTATAAGCCATTAGAGCAAAGTTTGTGATGCCTTCTTCAGCCTAAAAGCTCCAATCATAACCACCTATCCCATCTTGAACAACCAAGGCATTTGTAGTAGATGTATCTACTGGTGCATTCCTTCTTGGAGCATCTCTATTTATGTTCCCCTAATTTCTTGGTGCCATGCATTCTCTAGCAAAGTGACCTCTCCTGTGGTTGTTGTAACATTCAACCTTTGTCTTATCAAAGCCAACAGTTTCTTTGCCATTGAAATTCAGATTCTTTCCTATTTTCTTTAAGAATCTTTTTACCCTCATGGTAAGCATAGCCACCTGCCATTTGAGATCCATCTCTTCAAGATCATCAGTATCAATCTGCTCCAGATCTTCATTGTCCAATTGTGGACTATTAGATTGATTAGCAAAGAAGGAAAACATGACATCATCAGCATAAGTTTAGGAAGAAGCTTGTCCCTATGAACTAGCAGTAGAAACTTCATGAGCAGTATTAACTGCTTCATTAGTACTGCTAGTGTTTTCTGAAGATACAAAAGCCACATTCTGAGAGTTTGAGCTTGAGCTTGATTGGACTTTAATCTCAGATTCATACACCTTCAGATTATTATACAAAGAATTCATGCTCAATGAGTCTAGATCAGATTTGTTTCTCATGATTAAAGCAATATTGTTCCAAGCTGATGGTAGACTTCTCAGCAACTTCAGATTTGCATCTTCTTGAGAGATAACTTCACCATGAATTTCTAATTGACTGATGAGATTCTGAAACCTATCATAGATTTTATCCAGTCCTTTAGATCTTGATGCAGCAAAATTCTCATATTGCTGCTTCAGTATGGTTTTCTGCATTTTCTTTGATTCTTTGTTGCCTCCAAACCTGACCTTGATTGCTTCCCATAAGGTCTTTGCATTCTTGATTCCATGAAACTTCAATAGGTGCTCATCAGGAATGGCCAACAACAGAGTACTTTTTGCTTTCAATTCATTCTTTCTTGCTAGCTTTTGTTCAGCAGTTTTAGGTGGAATGAGACCTTCAGTACCAGCACTAGCTGATGCAATAGCAGGTGCATCACCATTCACAATAACCTCCCAAAGAGCATAATCAGTGTGAGTAAGATATTGCTTTATTCTCATGCTCCAGAGATCATAGTCTCTAGTTTTGAGTACTGGAAGTTTTAGTGCAGACACTGTTTGGGTAGTTTCTGATTGTGACTCCATCTTCTCTTTGAATAGGAGATCTTGTATAGATGTAGTGTTCTTCCTTTTCAAAGTTTCTCAACAAGCTCTAATACCACTTATTGATCCCTTTTGAATAGATCTTACTTAGCTTGTTAAAGCTTAGTTGTATTGGATATATCCAAGACAACTATAGTAGAAACTAAGATTGAGAATATCACAAATTATGCGGAATCTAGTTTGCAATACTAAGAAGAACAATGAAACAGTAAAACAATATCTTTACTAAACTTTCAATATATTGAACACAATCAAAGTTATAGAATAACCTTGAAACTATGAATACTAACTATGAGAAAATGATTTCTAGATCTATATATTATACTAACTATTATAACTAACAGTACTAACTATATAACTAACAGTACTAACTTTGTACTGGCAGCACTAACTATTACACTAGCAGCACTAATGACTTAGACAGTTTTCTCTAATCTTCAGCAGCAGCACAAACTTGAACCAGCAGCATTAAGTTGTAGAAGGCTCTAATTCCCAACACTTACCTTTCTGACTCGTACATAGGCATGTTTGGCATAGAGCTTATGAGGGTTTATTGGGGCTTGAGCTTTTAAAATAAGCAAGCTTATAAAATAAGCTTTGTTTGTCACGAAGGCTTATGGAAACCTTTATAAGCCATAAGCAATCATAAGCCTAAACCCATAAAAAAGGGCTTACGGGAGCTTATAACTAGTCAAATTACTTAAATACTCTTTAAAATAAAATGTATTATTTCCCAAAAGTTAGAAATATATGTGAATTTTAATTTGTTGTATTTTTATGCGATTTTACATTGATAAGCTTCAGCTCCAACTAATTCGCCAAATAACTTTATAAAAATACAAGCTTCGACATAGGCTTATAATATAAGCCCTAGCCTCAGATCCAACTCTAGCTACATCCCAAGCCCATTGCGCCAAACATACCCATAAACTATTGATTGTAATTCAAACCATATTATGATGCTTCATGTAGAAGTGAAAGACTTATCCGCGTACTTGAAATGTGAAGGTTCCTTCGGACCTGTCTAACGATGTCCTCCGATCACATGTCATAATGGTAGAACACGCTTTAGCTTCGCCTTAGGTTTGATTTCAAGATCAATCTCTGGTGCAAGATTAAGTATGATATGATCCTATAGGTAAAGTATTGAATGTGAGCGTGATTGTGTAATAAAGTTTGATACGACCCGGTTTGGGTTATATCGGGATAGGGCACCACTTCAAGCATGTGCGAGCTCCTTAAGAGTCTAGAGACGAAGAATACGAGATATTTATTTGATCTTTAAACTTGATTGATTCATTCATAATATTATGACACCTTAAATACTAGCTTATGAGATAACTCTCACAAACACAAGACTAATCCTAACATGACTCAAACACATATCCTAAACAATGACTCCAACACTTATCCTAATAAAACATAATAAATAAACAACGATAGTTATCCAACACGCCATGTCGTGGCAGCCGTCCCTCATCTACCACAGGCGTATCACTCCCCACTCCTTCAAAATTGCCTTGTCCTCAAGGTGTTGTCTAAAAAAAATCTTGATTCCGGGATCCCATGTTTTGAGTTGTAATTTTGCCTCTTGCAGATCATACTCAAAGCCTAAAATATGCTTACACAAATATTGACACAACTGTCCGACAATGAGTTCAAGTATTCTTTCATAGTATATAGCATCATTACTTTGATTGAAAATCAACCCAACTTGATTGGCAGCGTAATACTTTGATTCCACTAGAAAAATAGGCCCACTTGTTTTGATAGCTTCCACCTTGTTTGGCTTATGGCGAGTCGTTTCCTCAAGATCTTGAACTTGTACCCTTGTGTTTAGGTCGTTTGGTTTGGCGATGGCTGTGGCGGACCGCTCGTCCTCAAAACGGGCCTCGGTGATACGGGCTAAGGAGAAGGCTTCTCCTAAAGTTGTAGGCCTTGACCTCAACAGTTTTATTTGTAACGTCACTTTAAGTCCGGAGATATAAAACGATGTAAGTAAAGATTCTGAGATCCCCGTTACTCGTTTTATAAGCATCAAAAACTCACTCTCATATTCGGCCACTGTTTCCCTTTGCAATAGCTTAAGTGCGTATCTCGCGTCTTGATCACCGTCGTCCGATGCCATGAATCATAACTCAAAAAAAAAAATTCCCGATGAACAGTACCGTGAATAGTACCCCCGTGAACAGTAAAAAAAATTTAATCCTTAAATCGGAAGCTCTCAATGAAAGCACCAATTGATACGACCCGGTTTGGGTTATATCGGGATAGGGCACCACTTCAAGCGTGTGCGAGCGCCTTAAGAATCTAGAGACGAAGAAGACGAGATATTTATTTGATCTTTAAACTTGATTTATTCATTCATAATATTATTACACCTTAAATACTAGCTTATGAGATAACTCTCACAAACACAAGACTAATCCTAACATGACTCAAACACATATCCTAAACAATGACTCCAACACTTATCCTAATAAAACATAATAAATAAACAACGATAGTTATCCAACACGTCATGCCGGGGCAGCCGTCTCTCATCTACCACAGGCGTATCACTCCCCACTCCTTCAAAATTGCCTTGTCCTCAAGGTGTTGTCTAAAAAAAATCTTGATTCCGGGATCCCATGTTTTGAGTTGTAATTCCTGTAATATCCAGGTGTAGCGGCTCAGGCGTAGTCCTTGGCAAGGACCATCGGATATAATTTCTAAAATAGTACTTACCTTTAACATGTGGTCCATGCCACGTCATTTGTGTGTTTGGTTGTTCAGGTAGTGATCTTTTCAGACACGTGTCCTTCGAGCACATACGTGTATCACTTACCAATTTTTCCAACACATTCATTTTGCTTCTATATGCATGCCTAAAACAAACTTCAAAGTCTTTTAGTGACAAAATTGTCGATCTAAAGAAAATCTTTTATCACCAAATATGTAAGTTTATGATAGATGTGAGGTCATTCGTTCTTCTTACAAGGTTATCCCGGTTTAACAAAATATATACACATGTCTAATTAAGTTATAATTTGTTAATCACAACAACAACAATAATAATATCTAGTTTCGTCAGAGCGAGATGTCGAGATATGAGAGATGGGGGGTGTAGACTATGACACCCCTACCCGAGGGTAAAAGGACTGCTTCCAGAAAGACATCTGGTAAAAGTGTGTGTGCGTGTACAAGCAAATAGACTTTATGTGTGGCGTGTGTGAGGGTAGAAAAAGACAATGATATAAAAGAAAACATGTGAAAACAAAAAATAAGCAAGTGATCATAGACATAAACGCATACCGACATAAAAACACAAGAGTGTGCAAGCATATCTATACTACTATATAAAGCATTTATAATGTGGGACTCATTAAAAATTAAGATAAGGAGGTGCAATCTTGACCATCCATCTCATTTTAAGGAAACACATCGTAAAGTGACATGTGTCACATTTTGATTAAAAAACCATCTTTATTTTTAAATTGAAATATCTTTTTATCAATTTAATTTTATTATGATCTAATTTCATCATATTTTTTAAAATTTTATGCTCTTTAATTTAACATCCATTTTGATATATTTTTATAATTTTTGCTTTTTACATTTTTAGTGGGTTTATTTTATATTGATTTATATTTTTTACAACTTTAACCTTAATTAAATATAAACTTGATACGTTAAAACTATATACTTTCGGAGAGAGTGTTGTCTTTTTACATGCGAGAATGATGATGTTAATATGGTGTTCCGGGAAAGCTACGGGAAACCCAAACGAACACATACATTTAAAGTGTTGTGAAACGAAATTACTAAGCAGATAGAAAATTGCGTAAAGAGTTGAGTTAGTAATTTTTTTATTGCCACCGGTATGCGCGGGTAACCAACTAGTATAGAAAATGTAAGTTAATAACTAACAAACCCGGTTGACTAGAAGCGGAATACACGATCAAGTAACACTTCAAACAAGAATACGAACAACCCTTGCAATAACCTTAACCTCAACTAATAAGTAAAACACACACGACACGTAATATAGTTCCCAAACGATTGTATATTGAGAACGAAGTAAAAGAAAACGGTACAACGGATAAATTTTCTTAATCATGAAGTATTGACTACAGAAAGAATAGTCTAATAAATTTTCATTACAGGAGTATCGGTTAAAGCAATGTGAATCGAATGGAACGACTTTAAGAAGATAGCTGAGCCTGCTTTTCTTTGTTGGCCGTGACTAAACCAACTTGCCGTAATGTGAGCTCAGACAAGCCATCTTTTCTTTATCGTTACTCTTTTTTCTTTGTCACGACTTCAATATTATGAGCTAACATACGTACACCTTCTTATCGATCACCTAGCAATGCCACAACTTGAGATCGTCATTACTACTGCTTACGTGACATTTGGTTCGTAGAAAAGCAATGAACTGGAATCATAAATTTCTTTTACTAAATGTGGAAACACATTTGGTTTTAGTTGCTATATTTGAATATATTCTGGTTGTAGAATGCCATTAATATATACCATTCAAAGAACAACAAACGAGTTGACACATTTGTTATCGACGTGTCGCAACATAAACTATGTGAAATACGTCGATCCTGATAAAGAACCTATTATACATGTATATATAGGGAATATGTACCTTCGTTAATGAATAAAACTATATCTTTTATCTATCCTAGAAGAAATATGGAGCTAAAAACTTGCACTAAATTTCTTACCTTTCTCATAGTGGACCTTCTAGTCTTGTTCTCTACAACATTTTCACAAACAATAGATGATAAATTTCTTAAGTGTCTCTTTAAAAGTTCAAATGCCACAAAGTCAGAAATTGTGTTCACTCAAGGAAATACAAAATATTCATCAGTTCTTAAGTCATCTAGCATAAACCTTAGATTTTCAACCTCCACAACTCGAAAACCATTAGCTATAATCACTCCATTGTCATATTCCCATGTACAATCTGCAATAGTTTGTTCCAAAAGCTTCAAATTTCGTATACGTGTTCGAAGTGGCGGACATGACTATGCAGGCCTTTCATATACTTCACATGATCAAACCCCTTTTGTAGTTCTTGACCTTAAGGAACTCCACTCCATAACAATTGACTCGAGTCAAAACACTGCATGGGTTGATGCTGGTGCAACTCTTGGTGAGTTGTATTATTGGGTGTCTAAACAAAGTCAAAATCTAGGATTTCCAGCTGGATTTGGTCCAACTGTAGGGGTCGGTGGGCACGTAAGTGGAGGAGGGTTTGGTACTATGGTAAGAAAGTATGGTTTAGCGGCTGATAATGTTATTGATGCTAGAATTATCGATGTTAACGGAAAGATACTTGATAGGAAATCGATGGGAGAAGATTTGTTTTGGGCAATAAGAGGCGGCGGAGGTGGTAGTTTTGGTGTTGTAGTAGCTTGGAAATTGAATCTTGTTCACGTTCCTGATAAAGTTTCGGTTTTTAGTGTTTCCAGGACTTTGGAACAAGGTGGTTCGAATCTTTTTAACAAGTGGCAGCACATAGGGCATACTTTAAGTCAAGATTTGTTCATTAGAGTTATTATACAGCCTACCTTTGATAAAGGACAGAGAACAATGCAATTTATATTCAGCTCTATGTATCTTGGAAACGTTGATCAGCACATTAAAACCGTAAGAGAGAGCTTTTCTGAACTTGGGTTACAAGAAAACGACTGTACTCAAATGAGTTATATTGAATCGGTACTGTATTTTGCAAACTATCCTAGAGGAGAAGGCGTTGATGTTCTGAAAGATAGGAAACCCGAGCCTAAAAGCTACTTTAATGGGAAATCAGACTACGTGAAACAGCCAATCCCAAAAGAGAAACTGGAAGAGATATGGAAATGGTGTTTGGAGAACGATAATCCAATTCTTATAATGGAACCACACGGTGGAAAGATGAACGAGATTGAAGAAACGAGTACGCCATACCCTTATAGGAAAGGGTATTTGTATAACATACAATACTTTGACAAATGGGAAGACGAAAGCAATGAAGCATCAGAAAAACATATAAGTTGGATGAGACGGATTTACAAGAATATGACACCATATGTGTCAAAGAATCCAAGAGCAGCATATGTGAATTACAGGGATTTGGATTTAGGCAAACACGGAAGTGCAGATAACATAAGCTATTCAGAAGCCACAAAATGGGGAAGCATGTACTTTAGTGCCAATTTCAGAAGGTTGGCAAAGGTGAAAGGAGTAGTTGATCCACACAATTACTTCCATTTTGAGCAGAGCATCCCACCTCTGATTACAAGCAAAAATAAGTGAACTGGTTAAAAACCAAACCTCTGCTGCTAGATCTCAGTTTGTAAAAATCGTTTTTTAGCTGTTTTTTTTCTTTTTCTTACGTCAATAAAGTCCTCACTTCAAAAAGTAGGGGATAATGATCAGAATCACGAAATAGTTTGTTGTTGGAAGTTGTAGATCGATAGTTGTTTAACACATGTTTATATTGTGTTAGACCTTTAAGGTAGGGATGTTATAATAATTTCATTTAATACTTTGAATAATCAACTGTTACACCTACTCATGCACAGACACTAAAAAAACTGATCTTTAATCACTTCAAAACTTAAAACACGAAAAATCTAAATCATTTGGCTCAAAATCGGCTTCTGTCCCAAACCATAATAGGATCTTAGAGACATGTTACGTTCCAGAATGACAATCACCACAACCCAGTAAGTTCTTCATAATTCGTATAGGAACGTATACCGCTGTCATCTTGGTCTTTTCCCCCAAATTATCATTCATAGCATGAATCTCCATGTGTTCTATAAACTTGTCGGCAACGACTTATTAGGTCATGAGTTCACTCTAGATACTCCGGACTTCTGTATCAAGCCTACAATGTTTGCAGCGTGGCTTCAAAATTTTCTAATTTGAATTCGGTCTGAATCATCAAATTTGAACAACCGAAATATATGTACATTGATGGCTAAAGTTAATACCTGAATAAGGATCTCTTCCCTTCGGTTGCTGGGATCGTTAAATTATATATGTAGGCCACAACGACCTTTTTCAAAAATGAATATCAATCTACAGAATGATCCATTTGAACCGACTTAGTATAGATATCACCTCTATTCTCTGGTTACCTGTTCGATTTTGACTTTGAGTGTCAAACAAATCGCTCTTGATAACCTGCATTGATTAAACCAATAATAACTTACAAATAATCACATATTTGTGTCCACGGCATATACTGTTGTGTGCATGAAGGTAATAATGCTTAAATGCCACCTACGTCTGTTTGTTCTTGCACAAATACAAGTAAGACTTGTGTAACCATCATATTTAAGATTTTAATGATTGGCATAATAATACATGCATATCGGGAGGGTTTAAATTTGATTTTGCCTTGGAGATGGAATGATCATGTCAGAATTATCAAATAATATAATAACAGAACCACAAAGCCTTTGTGACGAAGGTGTGGGTAATATAATATAAATACTAATACTAATGTTTACTAATATAAAAAAGAAGCAATAAACATATAAGTAGGTTTTCTAATCATGCATTAGGCACCTAACTTTCTTATAGTCAGAAAAATCATATACCTTAAAGTTATATAAACCAATGCGGTATAGTTTTGTGTAAATAAAATTGAATTTTTTGTCTTCAACCACACAACCACCATTCATCCAGAATCTAATGCATATGCAAAAACAAAAAAGATATTACCGCGCCCGCGCACAAATAATGTATTAATGAATGTTAGTGATTAGAAAAAGAATATATCTAACTTTTTTTGTTTAGCTGCATAAACATACTAATACTATGCTAGCAATACATTGATTGGAGGAGAAAAAGAGAACTAACAAACTCCCTAGAACAAGATATGGAGCTATTATTTTTGCTAGCAGGTTTTATGGTTTTATGTTCTTCAGCACTTTCAAATTCAATATTTCAATGGATGAAAATTTTCTTAAATGCCTCTTGCAAGATTCAAATGCCACCTCAGATTTCGTATTCACCAAAGAAGACACGGAATATTCATCTGTATTTCAGTCAACTATCATAAACCTTAGATTTTCAACCTCCTCTACTCCAAAACCAGTAGCTATAATCAAACCGTTAACATATTCCCATGTACAACGTGCGGTACTTTGCTCCAAAAGTTTCAGATTCCGAATCCGGATTCGAAGTGGTGGACATGACTATGCAGGCCTTTCATACACTTCATATGATAGTGATCGGTCACCTTTTGTTGTTCTTGACCTTAAAGACTTACGGTCAATAAGAATCGAGTCAAGTGAGCAAACAGCCTGGGTTGAATCTGGAGCGACGATTGGTGAATTGTCTTACTGGTTATCCCAAGAAAGTCAAAACCTAGGATTCCCAGCTGGGATCTGTCCAACAGTAGGGATTGGTGGCCATCTGAGTGGAGGAGGTTTTGGTACTATGGTAAGGAAGTATGGTCTAGCGGCTGACAATGTTATAGATGCTAGGATTGTCGATGTCAACGGGAGAATTCTTGATAGAAACTCTATGAAAGAAGATCTGTTTTGGGCGATTAGAGGAGGTGGAGGAGGAAGTTTCGGCGTTGTAGTAGCTTGGAAGGTGAATCTTGTTTATGTTCCTAACATAATTTCGGTTTTTACTTTTTCCAAGACTTTGGAAGAAGGTGGTTCGGATCTTTTTAACAAGTGGCAGTACATAGGGCATGAATTTAGTCAAGATTTGTTCATCGGAGTTTCTATACAGCCTACCTTAAATAAGGCAGGAAACAAAACAATTCAAGTTACATTCAGCTCGATGTTTCTTGGGACTGTTGATGAGCTCATTAAAACTGTAAGTCATGGCTTCCCTGAACTCGGGTTACAAGAAAAAGACTGTAGTGAAATGAGTTGGATTGAATCTATACTCTATTTTGCGAATTATCCAGTAGCAGAAGGCATTAATGTCCTTAGAGATAGGAAACCTGAGCCAAAAAGCTACTTTATTGGTAAATCAGACTACGTGAAAGAACCGATACCCGAAGAAAGATTAGCCGAGATATGGAAACGGTGTATGGAGGAAAACAATGTGTTTCTTGTAATAGAACCACACGGTGGAATAATGGACGAGATTGATGAAACGAGTACTCCATACCCATATAGAAAAGGGTATTTGTATAACATACAATACTTTGAGAACTGGGAAGACGAAAGCGTTGAAGCATCAGAAAAGCATATAAGTGGAATGAGATGGATTTATGAGATTATGTCACCATACGTGTCAAAGAATCCAAGGTCGGCTTATGTGAATTACAGAGACATGGATATAGGTAAAAATAATAATGCAGGCAACACAAGTTACTTGGAAGCCATAAAATGTGGAAGCAAGTATTTTCGTGACAATTTTAAGAGGCTGGCAATGGTGAAGGGTGTAGTTGATCCAGACAACTTCTATCATGAGCAAAGCATCCCACCACTAATTATGAGCAAAAAGCACAGTGACGTTGGTTCTTACCAAAGCTTTTAATGCTACATGCATTGCTAAATCCCGGGTCTTATCTAAAAATTCCTAAGGTTGTTATTTTCTAAATTTATTGTTAATATATAAATAAACCATTTGGCTCAAAATGAAATGTCTGAAACAAAAATGTATATAGTAAGGCATATGCACCTGAATCATTTTATGGATTAGGTAGACTGGTAGAGCTCTTGGATTGCACTAACTCAGAATTATCGAACGGTCACCAGAAGTCGTTACATGAACAAACCCCATCTCTGAAGTGATGAAATCGGTTTCTATCCCTTACTATAATTTCTCGATTATATATCTTAGAGATGAACTTCGTTGCAGAATGACAATCACCACAAACCCGCAAGTTCTTCACAATTCGTATAGGAGTCCCGGGTGGTGTCTTTAAAAGTGCAAATGCAATAGCAAGTTTTTCACTGTGTCTAGTCAAAGCATCTTCCCTTTCCTCTTGACCGATATCAAGCAACACTTCTGATGTAGTAGGAACATATCCCACCATCTTAATCTTTATCCCCATTTCATCAATCATTTCATGAATTTCTTTGTATGATTCGTGTGTTCTATCACCTGCAACAAATTCATATATTTTGTTGTCGAGTTCGATCATTGTACTCCCGGGAATCTTTTTCATTCCCTTTTCGCCCATCACTTCTCTAATCGTATTTTTCTTTTCCCATTTAAACATTTTCCCATAAATATTGGAAAGTAAAACATAATTAGATTCGTGTAATGGTTCGCTTTCAATCAACTGTTTTGTAATACTTTCACCGATGTTGAGTTCACCATGTAGTCTACAAGCTGCGGTTAACGTCCTCCAGATTATCGGGTTTGGTTCAATAGGCATATTATTCACAAACTCGAGTGCCTCTTTCACAAGTCCAGCCCTACTAAACAGATCAACCATGCAACCATAGTGCTCAACTTTAGGTGTGATATGAAACTCCTCAGTCATGGAATTAAAGTACTTTTGACCTTCGTTTACCAACCCTGAATGACTACAAGCCGAAAGCAGCCCAATAAAAGTAACATCATCCGGTTCCACCCCAGAACTTTTCATCTCTTCAAACAAAGACGCAGCCTCCAAACCACGTCCATGCATCGCCAAACCAACAATCACGGAAGTCCAAGAAACAATCGTCTTCCCATCTAACCCTCTAAACAACCTCAACGCCTTATCAACATCACCACACTTGGCAAACATATCAATCAAAGCATTACAAAGCTCCATACTTTTCCTAATCCCTTCCCTCTCCACATACCTCTCAACCCATTTCCCAAGCTCCAACGCACCTAAATCACTACACGCACCCAAAACAGAAACCATAGTAACCTCATCCGGCCTAACCCCATCCCCAACCATCTGCATTTCCCTAAACAACTCAACACCACTCGTCGCCATCCCACCCCTCACATACCCACCAATCATCGCACTCCACGAAACCGAATCCCTCACACACATTTCATCAAACACTTTACGCGCACTACCCACGCCCCCACAACAACAATACATATGCACCATAGTATTACACACATGTATATCATCATCAAACCCTAACTTAACAACACACCCATGAACACACTCACCTAGACTCAACTTCCCAACACCAGCACAAGCCTTAAGAACAAAAGGATATGTAAATTTATTAGGCATAACATCATTTGACACCATTTTTTTATAAATTTCAACACTAAATATCTTATTTTTGTTAGTTTGAGCATAAGCCCTTATAATAGTATTGTATAAAAAAGTGTCATATAAATGGGTTTTGGATTGTGGTCCAAATAGTATCAATGAAGCATAGTTAATAGCATTAAGATTTGATGAAGTTGAAGTGAATTTAGTTAGTACTAATGGGTTGTTTTCTAGGCCTAGTTTTATGATTTGTGTGTGGATTTGAGTGAGATTAAGGAGAGTTGTGCATGTTTGAAGAAGTGTTAAACATTGTTGTTCTGCTAATCTTTTGTTTGTAAAGATTTTGGTGGGTGAAAATGTCATTTAGTTTAAGGTGTGATGATGGTTTGAATTGTTGTTAGAGTGTAGGGAGTGTAAAGGTCTTGATTCCTATCTGATTATTGCGACTTCAAGACTAAATTATAAGGGTAGACACCCGCAAGCCGGCAAAATAAATTGTAGTGTAAATTTTGGAATTTTATAGCTATTTTTGCAAAAAAATTCCTCTCGTAACAAGAATTGTAGTTTAGTTTTAAAAAATTATCAAATTTTGTCTGGTGAAACATAATTCTATAACTCCGCCCCTCACGATAGTTGTAAGGGCTTATGGCATGTACGGTTAGCTATAGCCGTAACTACAAGTTGTTATTATAGTCACAAGTTGTGGTCTTTCGTTGTATAGAAGTGGTTGATGACAAACTAAGGATGAAACTATATGACGTAAAACAAGTCTACAATGATAAATGTTAAATGCTTCGTCCATTAACGTTTTGAGTGTTTAAAATAAAATGCAAAAGACCAAACAATCTTGCAATCCTAAAAGCTAAATGTTATTCGCTCCAAAATATTGTCGAAATGTCTAAAGTAAATGACAATGTGACATTATGTGATAGTGCGATAATAGGTGGATGTACAAACAATGCAATTCAATACACAAGTTTGCTTAAAACAATAATCTAACAAACTACCATATTAGGGAAGTTTGTTTTATTCAACAAAAACAATACAAATAGCTAACAACTCGAGACATCTATCTTGTAGCAAACGCAGCGTTAGAAGCTTTGGTAAGAACCAATGTTGACGTTCTCTTTGCTCGTTATTAGAGGTGGAATGCTCTGCTCAAAGTAGAAGAAATTGTTTGGATCAACAACACCTTTCACCAATGCCAATTTCTTAAAATTGTTATTAAAGTACTTGTTTCCCCACTTCATGGCTTCTGAATAGCTTGTGTTATCTGCACTATCATTTTCACCTAAATCTAAGTCCCTATAGTTCACATAAGCCGCTCTCGGATTTTTTGACACAAATGGTGTCATGTTCTCGTATATCCGTCTCATCCAACTTATATGTTTTTCTGATGCTTCAATGCTTTCGTCTTCCCATTTCTCAAAGTATTGTATGTTATACAGATATCCCTTTCTATAAGGGTATGCAATACTCGTTTCATCAATCTCGTCCATTATTCCACCGTGCGGTTCCATTATAAGAATTGGATTGTCTTCCTCCAAACACCAATTCCATATATCTTCTAATCTTTCTTTAGGGACCGGTTCTTTCACATAGTCTGATTTTCCATTGTAGTAGAATTTAGCCTCAGGTATCCGATCCCTAAGGATGTCAATGCTTTCTCCCTTTGGATTATTATTAAAATAGAGTATCGAATCAATCCAACTCATTTCAGAACAATCATTTACCTCTAACCCAAGCTCAGGGAACTTACTTGTTACCTCTTCAATGAGCTTATCAACATTGCCAAGAAACATCGAGTTGAACATAACTTCCATTGTTCTGTTTCCATCCTCATTTAGAGCGGCTTGTATTATAACTCTAATGAACAAATCTGGACTTAATTCATGTCCTATGCATTGCCACTTATAAAAAAGATCTGAACCACCTTGTTCCAAAGTCTTGGAAAGACTAAAAACCGAAACTTTATCAGGAACATAAACAAGATTCACCTTCCAAGCTACTACAACACCAAAACTTCCACCACCGCTCCCTCTAATGGCCCAAAACAAATCTTCGCCCATCGACTTCCTATCAAGAATTTTGCCGTTAACATCAATAATCCTACAATCAATGACGTTATCAGCTGCTAAACCATATTTTCTAACCATGGTACCGAACCCCCCTCCACTTAACTGACCCCCAACCCCAACAGTTGGACATATCCCTCCTGGAAATGCAAGGTTTTGACTTTGTTGAGACACCCAATAATACAACTCACCAAGGGTTGCACCAGATTCAACCCACGCAGTGTTTTGACTCGAGTCGATTGTTATTGACCTTAGTTCCTTAAGGTCAAGAACAATAAAAGGTGACTGATCTTTATCATATGAAGTGTATGAAACTCCTGCATAGTCATGTCCACCACTTCTGATTCGGATTTGATATCCAAAAGTTTTGGAGCAAAGTATGGTGGATTGTACATGTGAATATGTTAAGGGTGTAACAATAGCTAATGGTTTTGGTGTTGTGGAGGTTGCATACCTGAGGTTAATGATAGTTGATTCAATAACAGATAAGTATTGTATGTTTTCTTTTGTAAAAACAAATTCTGAATCTGTTGCATTTAAATTTTGGGTGAGGCATTGGAGAAACTTATCAGCCATTGGATCTGAATATGCTGAAGTATACAGAGCTATAAGAAACAATATACATGTGATAATATTTAGATTCATGTTATCTTCTAATTGTTAAATATTAAGTTCTGCAAATTCTTTAAATAAGTGAGATGGTATACCAATTATTAAACGATTCTTATCATCATCTTTATAGACAAAGTCTGGACATTAATTTTTTGTGTATAAAATATGTGGATGTATCCATAGGCGTTGGTGAGGTGGAACCCATTTTAGATTAAGAAAAATGGGTAAAGTCAAATATATCATTGTAGTCTACAAATTATGCTAATATACTATTTTTAGACATGATACAAGCTTCAAATGTAGCTTTCAAGATGACTTTGTTCAACATATATTCCTTCAAAAACTTACACTTCAACACGTCACAGAAGATATGTAACAGCACATATCACTCCTACAGGAGTACAGGATATGAGCATGACGGTGGTATGCCAATTTCATATGACGTCTTCTCAAAGGAATAATGTTTATCTCTCTAGTACTTCCAAGTTCCAACCACTTTCAAAAATGATGCATGCAATCCCTCACTAAAACAATAACAATGGTTCTGTAATCGGATCTTCCTACTGTGCTATAGGCTTCGGTTTTACAAAAATCTTATACAAACTACAAGTCTATAACCAGCGAGTGAACTCCGGACTAAAATAAATATGAATTATCATGTCCTCTTAAAGTTATGAAACACAATGCACGTTTGAACTAGATGTCCAAAAATAGGTGGTCTGCATAATAAATTAGCTTATATGAATAGTACTCTGTAATGCTGTAATTTTATAGATAATCTGTATATAAATAGTCACATTAACTATCACTTTATCTCAGTTAAATCAACCGCTACCTGGTTGAATTTCTAAGCTACCCTAATCTTTGTTCGACACAATTTAACTTGTTTCAGGCCAATAGATCACTAAAATTATGTCAAATGACCACTTTACGCTCGAAAATGTCAAAATTATGTTAAAAACATTACAAGTAAAAGGAGTCCTATCAAATATTACAGAAGTTGTCATCAAAAGATCAAAACAGATGTTTTACACCTGACACGATGCTTAGCCTTTGCAATGTTACACAGCTAAATTAACTTTATAAGTCCGCACTTTACAATATAAAAAATCAAGTTAATAGAGCAAAATATATAAGATCAATCTTTGTTCACCTGTCATCTTGGAATAATGCCTTAGAAACAGGATTACTAGTCTTACTCCTTTTGCCTTTATTTTGTCGAGTTGAACTTGAAGGATTGTTACCTGCCATTGGAGTCTCACAAACGACACTGTAACTACCCCTCTTTTGTCTCTTCCTTTTATTCTCGGGTTTGACTTTCACGGCCTTTGACTGCTTTGGAGCCCAGACCCTCTGCAAATCAGGCATTCGGCTTGTGAAAGATACAAACCTTCTGGCCCTTTCTCTCCTCTCACGCGCCTCGTTTAATTTTGTGTCGAGATTTTCAAGTGGATGAGAAGATTCATCTTTAGATAACGATTCTTGGAATTTCTTGCTTGCTAATATGTCGTGTTTATCGTTTTTCTCTCTCCAAGATTGATTGCTATCCTCGCTATTGAACATGAGAGCTTGATCTTCATTTTCTTCGCCGAATGGTAAGAGGTCCATTTGATCATAGATTTTGTCCACCACATCTTTAAGATTATGTGAATACCTGAAAATTGATTCTTAAATTTTCATTTCCGTATAACTAAAAACACAATCATTGGAAAAATAAAGAAGCGTGTAGATATAAGTACCTCGCTTTTATGGTTCTCTCAACATAAGCATAAAGGCTCACATTACCATGAAAGCCTCCTTCCACAAGGTACTGAATGATCTCCAAAAGGGTGCAAATTTGTTTCACAAGTTTCGACTTCATAGATCCTTTAATACTTTCTGCATATTCTGACTGAAGTATCTCCAAACGAAGCAAAATTTGTAATTCATATCTTAAGTTCATTAAGGAAAACATTAAAACAGATAAAAGTTAAATCATTAAAGCTAATTTACAACTAGTATGTTAAGTAAAGACTGAAAAGGGGAACTAAAGCAAAATAAATAAAATAACTGAAGGATACTCTCTGACCAGGTGTTCTGAGGTAGAACTTTGTTGCTTAATATCTTTGGGCTCGCGTAGTAATAAGTTAATGATTTCGGAAACTTGCACTGTACGTGATTCCCGAGAGTCTTCCATGGTTTCATGTTTTTGACGTAACCATGAGATGGATTGGTCCACTAGTCTCTCTGCCATGATCTTCAAATCTGCTGCCTCAGATTCAAGCCCGTGTTGAATTTTCTTAGGTAGATTACAGAAAAACGATTCTGAAGTTTCGGAAAATGGTACAAGAGCAGTATCGTCATACTGTATTTTCGACACATGTTCATCGCTTCCTTTGCATTTATCAGCCAAATTCCCGTTTACATCTGTCTCTTTCTGTTGATTTGAGTTTTGAGCCGATCCATGTGGTGTAATATCGCGACATAACCTATGGCTTCTTGCTCGAGTCATCCAGCATTTCAAAAACTTCAGCTTCTTCGCCTTCTTACAGCCATTTGCAAAGTAAACTTCTGCTAAGTCCACATCCCACAACTCGTACGCCGCCTTGCAGAACGAGCTCCATGTGAGGTTCTGATAGGAATGCTTTTTCATCTTTTTCCTCTTTAAATCGCCTACATGAACATTTTGCCCTGATGGAGAATTACCCTTTTGAGAAACATTCTTATTCATGAGAAGATTTGGTCCACTGGAATTTGAAATGGAAAAATGATTATCAGCTACGACCAACAGAATGGCTGAGTGAATCGTGAAAGGTTTGAGAATTCCTTTGCAAGAATTCCCATTATTATCAGATAAAGATAACATAGCCCAGTAACCCTCTCTATAAAGAAAACTAAGGAAAATCTGCCAAGTTGGAGCAATACGTTTATCAAATAGCTCGGAATTTTCCTTCGCTAATAACTCAAGAATCCTATCAGCAAACAAACTATCTAAACCATTTTTCCCCTTTTTTCCTATGTCTGCAGACCGCACTAAGAAATATTTCGAGTCTAATTCGTCATTAACTTTACACTCAGTATACCTTCTGACTTCCGTCACATGCAACTTCATAACACCATCTCTCAAACCACCCAACAGCGCGTTAACAAAATCCACACCTTCACTTTTTACACTCCCAACTTCCCGGGTTCTAAAACCATCATTCGATTCACGTTTTGACAAATCCTTAAATTGCAGCAATTCAAGATCACAGCATTTACCCTCTAAAGGCTTACCACTAACATCCAAAATCTCAAGACACAATTCCCCATGAACCCCCTTATCTAATCCACAGCAGTCCAACATCTTTGACGACACCACAATACTCGGATAAATCAAACCAAAAGAAACAACAGCAGAACCGTAAACAATAGCATCACTCGAACAAAAACCCCAACCAAATCTCCTAATCTCATCGCTAACAACATCACATCCCTTAACTCCATTGTCTATTTCGTTGCTAATTATATCGAGCCAACAGAAATGAATATCCCTAACACTAAACACATCCTTAACACTAGCAAAACAATCACGAAACCGACCACGATAAAAATCTAAATCATAATTCAAATCATAACACATAAACTCAGCTAATTCATTCACATTCCTACAAACAGGTGACAGCAATATAATCAAATTTGACCGAATATCGACAATCTCGTTACGCATTTCATCGTCAAAATCATTATCCCAATCATAGTCAATAGCCAACTGATTCAACAAACTAACCGTATTTTCGCAGCTTGGAGACGTGTAAGGCGACTGCGTATTCGTTACCGAGTTTAACGTTGTTGTGAGTGAGTTTAACGTTTGTGACGGGGAGTCGAAGGTTAACGAGGCCGAGGGATGGTCGGGGAGGATGCGGCGAAGGGCGGTGACGGATCGGAGCGGCGAAAGAGACGAAAAGAAAAGTTTGAATGAGAATAGTGAAGATGAAAGTGGTGGAAATGATAAGAGGATGTTTGAGGTAGTGATGATTGTGTTTATGAAATTAGGGTTAGGGTTAGGGTTTTGGAGTAGTGGATTGAGGTCGATTAAAAGGAGGATTCGCTTTGTTTTGGTGTAATTGATTGGATGTGCCATTGATTATTGATGTTTTTAGGGTTAGGGTTTGATTGAAAATTGGGGATTTTGAAGATGTTTGGTTGTTTTAGATCTACAGGATGGATGATATGCTAAAATGCGCCTGAGAAAACAATGAAGAGTGGGCGGGAATGTGGGAGTGGCGGGAGAATTTTTTACATGTGTTTTGAATGTTAGTCTGGTTTTTTGTTATTTTTTTCATTTTTTTTTTATTGTTTAGAGAAAAAGCAAGTAAAACCTGTCGTTGAGAAAAGTAGTAATATGATAACAAGAACGGCAAGTATGGGAGACCCGAATATTCTGTTTAGTGATGTTCAAATGAATAAATAAATCTCTTTTGGGTGAGTTCGATTTGCGAAAGGGTTAGAGTGTGTCAAGATTGAAATCCTACAATGAATTGTTTTGTTTTTGCAAGATTAGAATCGTAAAATCAGATCGAGATCAGAAAATCCTACTTAAATGCTTAAAAGTCTTATTTGTCTAGTAATCCGTATTCAAAGCTCATTGTATCTCACAACGTTGGTTTATTTTGACAAAAATCTCTCAAAAAGATATTAATTACTAGATGTATAGTTTGACTATTTCT
>BQNB010038994.1:3717-19053 GCA_026074375.1 Tanacetum coccineum | reverse complement strand
TGGTTTTGGTATTAAACTATTTTTATACTAAAAATTAAACTAATATTAATTCTAAGATTTAAAACTACAAGATTATACTAAAATTGATCTAAAAGATATAAATGACAAATATGATTGCTAAGTGACGTGAAAAGTTCATCAAGTGTGAATTAAGGTTTATTAACGAATTAATTTCCTTAGAAAAGATCATTATCTCACAACGTTGGTTTATTTTGACAAAAATCTCTCAAAAAGATATTAATTACTAGATGTATAGTTTGACTATTTCTCCGGCTTTTGCCCTTTGAAACATTCAAACTATAAATCTAAATAATTGAAGATTATTTATTAATTAAACCCTTTTTCAAATTCACACTTAATTCCCAAATCATTATATCACTTAACAAGCACTAATTAAACTACTCGCTACTCATAATGATAAAATAAGCAAAGCAAAACATTCTATACTAAAGCTACACTAATTAATTGAAAAATGATAGAAAATGGAACCGAATTGAAGACCCGCAAATAAATGATAACCACCCGATTTATTTAGCTAAAGCAAATAATCAAATTCGATATAGCTAAATAAACCCGTAAGCTCCACGCCTCATGAGTTGACCGGTATCAAAAATCACAACACAAATTAAAACAAATGTTAACAGTGAAACTGTTATAACCAATTTCTATTCTTGAAATAACTACCTGGCCCAACAGTGTATTTCACCAATCACAGGCCCAATTAATAGTGCAAGCCCAACATGCAATTAACCAAAAAAAACGGGCCTAATATATGACACATCGAACAAAGGCAAAACATAGACTTGTCAAACCAAAACTGAGCCAATGATTCGTGTATTTAGTTAGAGATTCAAAACAGATCTTAAAATAGAAAACTAGCTAAACATTCACGATTAAAACAAACAAGAGACAAGATTAAAAAGGCTACTAATTAAGAATGTGAACAGAAAATGAGCACTATGATGTTTAAGCTAAATTAGAGAAGACATTTCATGAAAGTAACTTAACCAATTAACACTCGACTAGATCAAATAAGCACATGAACAATCAAAAACAAAACTAGATAAACTGTAGCAACTACGATAAGCATCACTATCAATAAGCTAAAATGAAAAAAAAATATTAAGCATCTAACAACCTTGTTCGCACACAAATAAGCTAAAACAAAAAGCTTTTGTAAACCGTATAAGCTAAACGAAGCACTAATATGAACCATAAAAACTACTAAGCTATTAGGCAACTTATTTAAATCTGAATAAAAAAACTTTTGGAACCAATAAAGCTTTTAAATCAGAAATAAGCTAAATCCTAGCTTATTATTTAAGCTTGTATCCGGTTACTTATTTGGATTAAGAATATGGAACAAGCAAGCTTATGAAAAGCTTCTTAGATCGCACACTTAATTCAAAATAAGCTGGGATAAAAACTCAAAAAATAAGCTTGAGAAAAGAGCTTATTTGTGAAAAGCTAGAAAAGAAAAGTGATTAAAAGGAATTAAGCACATTGATGAGCAAACAAATATGACCTTCATTAAGCTATTAAAAAGTTGTTACAATATCCTACTAAACTATTACAATAAGCTCCAAATTAACAATAAGCTAAAACATCAAAATAAGCTTAAACTAAAACTAACTAAAAATTAAAAAAAAAAACTAAATTCCTAGATGATTTCAAAATGAGGGGAGGCGTGTTGTATAAATAGGAGGGTGAGGGGTGAGAATGTAAAATTAGACTAATCATTTGAGAATAAGTAAGCCAATCTTGTGCCAAAATCCTCGCTCACAACGGATTGTCAGAGAATGTAGAATTGATCCAACCGTTTATTGCATGACACGTGTGATTCTATTTGGCTTAATTTATACGCACACATCTCAACTGTTGGATCATTCATTTTGCATTGCAATTTTGAATTGAGAAGATATGAAAATCCCATGCCACGCGTCTGATCTTGGTTTGCTAGAATCATGGTAGTGGAAGAGCACATGACCATTTTGGATTTAATTCATTAGCACGTGACTGCTCTACATCTTCAATTCACCACTTAGACATAATGGTTTTAACAAGCAGAAATTTGCATGGATTTGGGCCTTGAAATATGAATGGGCCGAGTAGTTGGCTTTGGACTTGGGTTTTGCTTATTGGACAAAAGATAATATGGGCTGGCCCGGCCCATATAAATGGGTTACGGGCTGGCCCAATAAAATCCAAAAGCACCCTTGAACTTGTATTATCGCGCTCTTTCTACTAGTATGCTCGGGAACTTTTCACGACTTCATCTTGGCTTTGAATAATAATTAAAGTTGACCAAATTGAGCTCGATATTTCCCGTTTTTGCACCGTTTTCAATCCTTTTACCTGCAAGACATAAAAAATACCAAACAAACATATTTGCAATATAATTAAGCATATTTTAGTATTTTTAGTCCGATTAATAGTGTTTTACGAGGTACAAATGATGTGTGTTTTAGCACACATTAATTAACTTTATCATTTCTCGTTCTTCGTAAATTTAAAATCTTTAATAAAAAGATCCGCGAATGCTTAGTCTAAAAGTTAAGGGGCAAGCTAGAGCTCAACACGCTCGATCGAGTCAAAATTTATTCTTATTCCACCCATCAGGAAAGTCAACATTGTGATAAAACACTTATTTTATTTTTGGAAATTTTTAAATTTTTTCATTTTTTTAGTATTTTGGTGGCAAAAACGGGATTATGTGAAAACAACGACTGCATGCACAATCAAATCAATAGATCCCCCCCCCCCACCGCCATACTAGAACTGAACATTGTCCTCAATGTTTTAAGAAGGGTCTCTACGTAAATCTGAAGCCGTTTATTAAGTATGCTCAAAGATAAACATTATGTCGAACTAAGATTTAGTAATAGGATACCCATAATCAAGCAAAGTATTGAAGTCGCGTGAAACGAATGAACAAAACCACAACACGAGAGGCTTCATAAATCCGGGACAATCCGTTTGCCTAACATCAGAAACCGATAAGACACGAGAAAGGAAGAGCAGAGCCGTCCTCATCAAACGACTTATTTTATTAATGACTACTATTGGGATAAGGCATGGGTTGCCACCCACGACGCGCTTATATATTAACTGAGTCTTGAGCCGTGACACGATCTCCCCATACTAGAGTTGGTCAAGGATGATAAAAATGGAGAAATGGAACACCAAATAAAGGGTCCTTTCCCCTCCGATATATCATCATCGGCTTTCAAAAAAATGCTGGAAACTTTAAAATCCCTGAAGTATGATAGAAGATGAACTTTGTCCCATTTTCGGATTAAAATGGAAACAAATGCCAACCTTGGAGAAAGGGTGGGAAGGGTGGATAAAACATTAGGCACATGAACATAAAGTTCTCTTGTCGAATTATCAGAAATATCATCCACCACTTTTGTAAAAACTCCAGTATCGGGCTTATCATCATCATCCGGTGGTTTCTCAGGAGGACGAAGGGATGATGGAACATAATAGCGATCAAAGTGAAATGACTCATTTTCAGAAAGTGAAAGGGGATCATTGCTAAGCAATTCTTCAAGAAAAAGAATAACCCCTTCCGAGTCATAGTCGTCATTCTTAATGCCCGGTGGCATCGAGTCATCCGGAGTAAGAAATAAATCGATCTCCTCCATAAGAGAGCCACTATCCTCAACGGGGATAGGAGATGGAAAGAAAGATTCGATATAATTAAATTCTTCTGGTGGTCGAGGAGATGAATTATCATACAATAATTTCTCAACAAGACGAATTTCTTTCTCAGGATCAAAGTCGGCTTCATTAATTCCCGGTGGAATTAAATCAATATGAGCGAGTTCACCGGAGAACTCCTCGAGAAGAGAATCGATCTTAGGAGAAGAAATAATCAAAGTATCTTGATTAAGCAAAGATTCTATAAGATCATACTCAACATTAAAGTGATGCAGATCTATCTTAGTAGAAATGATTTCTTCATCAAAAAGAGGGTTCAAATAAATTTCCTTCGAAACGTCCTCATCAGAAAATGACTCGTCGTCACTAGAGTAAAAATCGTCGTCAGCATCAAAAAGAGGATTAGAGAAAGTTGTAAAATTATCACAAACGGGCACATCACACTCACTTTCAATATCGGATAAATCCTTGGATAAATCCTCAGACTCACTTGGGGTTGGGATAAGGTTCTCAACACTAGACTTTATTAATTAGTCTGATTTCGTTTATGGAATAGTGCTAAGATGCTCATCCCCCATAGTTAGAGAGTCCGTAATCGAAAAGTCGGGTGTGATTGCATCAAACGAAGTCCTTTCAAGAATTTGTTGAATTCTTTTAACTTCATCTAGAAAAAGTTCCTCGTCATCATCACCATCATAGAAAATGTCATGATTATGATAGATATACGTCGCGTAAGCTCGGAAGGATTAGTAATAATAGTAGCACTTTTGGTCAAATGAATAGTATAATATTAGACGGAGTGCCAAGTATTATAGTCAGCATTGTAAAAATATGAGACGGGTGAAGGCTCGAAAGGATTAGCTGCCTGTTCCTCAGCTAACAATTCATGTTTTTCCTCAACTGCCTGCTCTTGTAAAAGAATAGCCTCCTGCTCACGTCGTTGACTCATTATTTCACAATAGGATTGCATCATTGTTTTTAATTCTTCGATACTTATTCTCTTAGGAGGTTGATGAACGTCTGAATACTGCGGGGGTTGGAAGTAGTCAAACTGGAGAGAATTAAAATTAAAGAAATTTTTGGGTTCATCAGTTGATACTAAAAAGTCTCATGAGGCCCCCGCAGTTTTCACACTAAGGAAATTGTTGTGAATTTTTATGGAAAATTAACAAAGTTTCTGATTGAAATATGGGTCCTGAATTGTAAGACAAACGGGACTTGAGTGGAACAATCAAAGCCAATAATAGCCTCGTTTCCACAAAACTCCAATAAAATACGTCTCGTACTGGGGCAGGTTATACGAAGACATGTCGAAGAATTAAACGAATAAAAGGGTAAAGAAGATAAGAATTAAAAGAATAAGATGATAGAGAAGATTATTTATAGCAAAATACATAAGAAAGAAAAATATTTTTTGGTAACCGATAATCGAAAACAAGTGTACGGTAGCTCTTTAGAAAATGCACAAAGAAAGCGGCGATTGGGTTCGCGTTAAGCATTTTAAAAACCTTCTCCTTTCGGGTCGAAGTTTGTCAGATCAACCCTCCTTAAACCTCTCTTATAGTTTGTAATCTAAAGGTGAGCCTAAATCACAAGTGACACAACGGTTGATTTTGTTGTTTTTGTTTGATTTTTTTGGTATTATTTGATAACCATGAATAGTATTACAAATGAAGCGAGAACTTCACAAAGGAGGGTCTTCAAACACTATCTTCGAATGATACTCATATCGTAACACTACCTCCCCTTCAGCGGCGCCAAAAATAAATTTGGTTTCTTTATATATAAATCTATAAGTAATATAATATATATACATATATAATATTATAAATATATATATATGAATTATGATATAATATATATAGTTATATATAACTAAATATCAAATAAAATGAGAGAGTAAGTAATTCTGTAAGGTTTCTAAAGGAAAATTGCTGTTATCCAAAGCAAAGTCCAAAACCTTCCCGGGTCGTTTCCCGATGAGGCATGAATTGAGAATCGAGTTTAAGTTCGTGATCCCGTGATTGAATATTTTAAGATTTTGATTTGGTTTCCTATTTCTACAAATATAAATGCAAAAACAAGTAAAGGCAAGCCTAAAACGAAAGCAATTAAAGCAAAAACATGAAAAACAATAACGGGATCAAAACCCGAGCTTTAAAAGCAAAAACATGAAAAACAATAACGGGATCAAAACTCGAGCTTTAAAAACCTAAACTATCAAATTTTAACCCTACAAAAGCAAATTTAATTTTTAAAGGTCCTAAATGATTAAAAATAATTTTAGAAAAAAAATCTATATTTTTTTTGACTTTTATTTTATTTATTATGAATAAAACTAAAAATAAAAAAATTGATTTAATCTAAAAATATTATTAAAAGTATTAAACTAATTTATAAAAATCTAGAAAAATTATGAAAAGTACTTTGAACTATTTAGCAACTAAGAAAAATGCAAACTAGAAATAAGCCCTATGGATAAGCTGCTAAATAAGCTCATAATAAGTTGCTAAGCCATAAAACTAAAAATGGCTTAAAATATTAAATTGTTACAAACCATTAATGAAAAAGACCCATGGCATTGGTGATGTTTGGGTGTGTTAAGGTGTTTGGCAATGTTAAAAGGTTAGGTCATAGTTGTACCCTGTGACCTCTACCATTTTTAACAAACCATTTTAAATTGAAAACAATTTTTTAAAATCATAAAAACCAACTTAAAAAAAGCACTTTTTAAAACTACACTTTTATGAAAACTAAAAAAAAGCTAAAGAAAAGTGACAATTTGCCTTTTTTTAACTAAGTGAGGATAATTCGCTAAACTACTGGCTTGTATTTTAATACCTTAAAAAAGCAACACTTGGAAATAGAAAAAGATAAAGCTAATACAGATTATAAAGGCTAGCAACCTGATAAGCACTATTAAGCAAAAATAAGCCAGATAAATAAGCTAAAAAGGCACTGAAAAGCATGTTAAAACAGATAACCACAAGGACATTTTACAAGACTAATGGCTACTTTTTAAACTAAGATTAAGACCTAATAAACAGCTAAAAATGCAAATAAGCTAAGAACAGATGATTACTAAACCTAAATAAGCACTAATGAACAAGGAATAAGCAAAGAAAATAAGCTAAAAGTGCTGAAAAGCATTAAGTCAGTAGGAACTGACAAACAGTTAAAAAGGTTTTTGCCAAATTTTAAGCCAAAATTAAGATCAAATAAGCAATGGAAATAAGCTATAAAGTGAAAACAGATTTAGTATGAGACCCAATAAGCACATAAAAACAAGAATTAAGCAAATAGGACAAGAAAAAAGCTAGAAAAAGTGAAGACAAAAAGCTATTTAACTCAGTATATGCTGAGTTTTTTCAATTTTTTTGTAAAGACTATAAGAGCTTTTGCAGGCCTAAATTCAGATAAGCAAATAATGACAAAAACATAAAATAAGCTCAAACAGTTAAAACCTATACTACAAAGAACTTGTGCAAGAAATTTCAAACCCTAAAACTAACATTAGCTAATCTAAAATTGAGATTGAAAAATGGCTTTTTAAACTTTGAAACTGAAACTCAACACTTTGACAGATTGAGAACCTTATAACCCAAGACAAAAAGTACAACTTGACCAATAGTCCTACGGCAATTAAAACTAATAACAATCCATGAAAACACACTAAAAGCTCCTAATCAAAATTTTAAACAAATAGGCCACATTATCAAACTTAAAATGCCACAGATTAAGACCATTGTTACAATAAACCTTTAACTTAATTTTTAAACTTTAAAAACTTAAATAAACTAACTTATAGGCTTAATTTGAGCTTTTTAGATTTGACTTAAAGGTCAAAAGACACCAAGCAGTATTAATTCATGTTAATACTGCTAGTGCCAAACACCCTTGAAGAAAGTAAAAATTCATATTAAGCTTATAACAGTTTTAGAAAACTTATGAAAACTCAAAACAGATTAAGAATAAGGCTAACTAAGTTCAAATAAGCAATTAGAACATAAATATAAGCACTTAAAGTAAGTAAACAAAAATAAGCAGTTTAAAAGCTAAATTAGACAGTTTTAACTTAAAACCTAACTAAATGACATATAAGTAATAAGCAAGCATAAATAAGCATTAATCAACATAAATAATCAATAATAAGTAGTAAAAAAACAGTAATAAGCAAAGTAAATAAGCAAAACAGATTTAAGCAGTTTGAAAGCATATTAAGGAAAATGGAATAACCTGCATCCATAAGCCTTTACTAAAAAACATAAAGCTCTAGGGATTCAACTTGTTGTCAATAAGCTGAATCCAAACCCATAAGCCCTTTCATGACTGGCTTATCATCTAAAATCTTAAACCAAAGTTTTGAGTGTATGAAACAGAAAACTCAGTTAAGCTATTGACAAGCTTAACTGAGTATTAGTGAGTTTTAAAAGCTTTAAGAACTTATAAAAATGACTTGGAACCAATTTTATCATAAAGTGCATAAGAGTAAAACAGGTTAACATGAAACATTAAAAACTAAAATTTTCATTAAACATTAAAAGATTACAATGCTTGAAATTTAAAATACAATAAGTAAAACCAAATAAGCTGTAAATAAGTTATTAAAAAAAACAAGACTACACTACTCCTAAACTACATCCTTTTACAAAGGGAAATCCTAATCTATTTATAGAAAAGCCATGGGGCTTAGATGTGTTTCTTCTATAAAAGGCTTAAGAGTGCTCCCCAAGCCATTCAATCCAAGCCCTTGAATTTCATTTGTGCTTCTTTGAAACCAATCTAAGCCCTTGATCAACTTCGTCCAATAAAATTCTAAGGGATTACCAAGGTGGCTTTGTTTTCATCTGGGGTAGGGTTTAGGTTAAGGGGTGTGAGTGTTATTTGTCGTGGTGCAAGGGAGAGGTGAGAGGGACAGTTGAATAGTAGTAGGGATTGGTGGGAATTGGGTTTTGGGATACTGTGCGTTTAATTTTGACGGGAGTTAAGGAAAAAGGATGTAGGGTGCAAAGGTTTAAAAGTTATAGGGGCTAATTTTGTTAGTCCCTAAGGACTAGCAATGTTAGTCCTTAAGGACTAACTGTGTAATTGGTTATAGGATGTTGGACTAATGGTGGTTAAATGGGTTTGGGCCTAGGTTAATAGTTTAGGCCAGGTGTAAGGGTTTTGGATTTAGGAAATGAATTTTTAACTTTGGGCTTTTTAAACTATAAGGCTTATAGATAAGGCTTTTATGGGCTGACCCGGCCCATTAAATGGGTGCGGGTTGGCTCATTTAAGATAAACACGTCTTTGGCTTCGACTTTGACTTTGACTTTTTAACTTTTCATGCTCTTTCCATTCTCGTGCTCAGTTTTGTCGGTTTTGGCTTTGTTTTTGTCCTTTAGTGAACATTTGTTACCTGCATAGTATACAAAGCAAAACAAACATATATTTGGCATTTTATGTCCGTTTTTAGTCATTTAGGCTCGTTTTAATAGGTAAAAGGTATATGTAATTAAGCACATACCAAGCCTTGCTTTTGGAACTCTAATACATATACAACTGAAAGGGAGTATAATGTAGTTAGCAGGTAGTGTTAAAAAAAACTCAGTCGAAGCGACTGATTGACTTTATGAAATGATATACATTACCTGCGCAAGATTTTCCAAAAATATAATGTTTGGTAAGATCCTCTAAAAGGTGTCAGTTTCATTTTAAAAACTCGGGTCCCTACTTCTGGCCGATCATGAGATTTCTGACCCAGTATGTAAGCCAACATCTCAGTAATCTCGGGCCATTTTGGATTCGAAGTGAAGTGATAAACAGGTCTGGATTACCGTACGTCCGACATAGGTCCATTGCGTCTTCATAGTTGTGCATCATGTATCTTGGACTCCCTATATAAGTTCGAGGCAAAACTATTCTCTTTCCAAGTCCAGCTGCACTTGTGTCTCCTCTTGTTACAGCATCGCAAAGGTTATGATACAGATCTACGCGGAGCGTGTCTTGGTTGTTTCGTGTACAGTTAAACCGTTGTTCTTTAATAGCCGTAAAGGCGTCAACCAAATCTTGTTGAAATACCATGCCTCCTCTTAACAATGTGGTGCCTTGGTTTTGTCGCTGCTGAATTATATAGGCATAATACTCTTTCATGGTTACATAACCACGTTTTGTTTTCCGAATGCCTTTATTGATGTGATAAGGTATGTTTTCATGGCATTCATCTTTGCCAAATGGAAATAATAGAGGGTATTGCAGCGCCATGTAGCTTGGGTGTAATTCTAAAATGCGCTGTGGGCTAGTGTTGTTCTTGTTGACTACTATATCCCTAGTAGGAAGGCCGTCTCCAAAATCATTTATGATGAGAGCCAATACTTCAGATACAGTAGGTGCGTTGTATTATCTTGTTGTTGTTCTCTCGCTTAGCAGCCTAAGCCCGAAGTTAGCATCACCATGTGAACGACACCATTCCTTTGCCATTCGAAATGATTTGGCCATTGCGCTAGTCTGGTCCAACATTTGTATCAGGTTGGCCACTATGTTTTTGTCGACTGTTTCTGGTGTTTCTTTACTCATGAAAGCCGACATCCTATTCCTGATTTCATTATGCGTGTCAAAGAAGTACAGTTGTGCATATCTCAGGGGAACGCCTTCTGCTGGAAGCAGGGAACCCATTCGATGATAATTTTGACCATTTATTCTGAATGTGTATGGTCCTCTACCTGAATTAACTGAATGGTCTATTCTGGCTCCGAAAGATGTGAAACAAAACATACTGTTGTATACTCTGATCTGATCTTTAAACTTTGATGTTGTAGGATCATTATAATCTAGTAGTTTTTTAATGGCTGAGGTGTGTCATTGAATCTGGGTAGTAGCACTTTACCTTCCTGGCAGCAAAGAGAGAAAGTTAGAGTTACAGCCTTTCGGCCCTTCTCACTTATCTCATTGTACCACATGGTGGCATTACACATAGTGTTGATCCCAATAGAATAGATCTTGCTTAGCTTGTATAAGCCTAAGTTGTATTGAATAAATCCAAAACAACTATGATAGAAACTTTGATTGTGAATATCAAAGACTATGTGGAATCTAGTTAATGATACTAAGAAGAATTTCAATGAAACAGTAATAAATAAGATCAATAACAAACAGTTTACTAAACTTTCAGCCTTAATATAATACGAACACTCTTAATAGTGTTAGGGTTACAAAACCTTGAAGCTATATCGATATCAAAACAAAATGATTTCTAGATATTTAACTATATGCCCTAGGACCTCCTTTTATACACCAAGGAGTCCTAACCGGCTTACAATTTTTTCCTAAGTTATCATGATCTTCTAAACAAATAACTTATACATATATTTTACAAAAATATCTCATACTTATCACATAATCAATCTTTATCTTTTCTCTGATAAGTCTTTGATCTATTCTCTGACAGCATAAACTCTTCCAGCAGTTGTAACTTTTACACCAATAGTAGTAACTTTTGTACTAGCAGCACTAACTGTGTACAAGCAGCATTAACTACTTAGAAAGTTTTCTTCAATCTTCATTAGCAGTACTAAGTTACACTAACAGTAGTAACTTACAGTAGTAATATACACTAGCAGTAGTAACTTATACTAGCAGTATTAATATACACTAGCAGTAGTAACTTACACTAGCAGTAGTAACTAGCACTACTAACTACTTAGCATATTTTTCATTAAGATTACTAACAACACTAATTTATGCTTAGCAGCAGTAACTAATACATTAACAGTCTTAACTTCCATTTAGCAGTAGTAACTTCCAAACAGCATCAAGAGGCTTTTAATCCCAACAATCCTCCCAACTTGATATTTATCTTCAAAATCATCAAGTTTCTTCATTGAAAGCTTCATCAATCACCAGGAGGATGCTTCCAAACACTTCATTGTTTCTTGAGCTGTTTTGTCATAAGCTTAAGAAGCTGATAACACATTTCATTCCAATAGTCAGCTTGCAGCTTCTTATTTAGCATATCAGTGATTGTTGCAGGTGTAAGGGGATATCTCTTCTCAACTAGCATATAGACATGCATATCTTCAAACCTCACAAAGTGTATTCCACATGAATCATATAGCCTCCAAAGCAGTACTTTCTTTCCTTGTAAATTCCTCCATATTAGATCTTCTACATGATGTTAAAACATAGTCTTTGATCACCCTATAGCACTCTTTCATAGCCTTCTTCTGGCCTTGTATTCCCATGCTTAGCTTTAACCAACTTCTATAGATTTTCCAAGTCTTCTCTGTTAAACTCTTTGAGCAGTTGACTAAACAATAAGTATGTCTTGGCACTTCCATCAGCTCTCATTATTTCATAATAGCTATTCCTTCCTTTTTTATGAATCTGAAAATTTACAATGGGTGCAGGCTTGGTAGCTAGAGGTATATCATCAATTGCCACTTCATCATCTTGGACAATCTCAAAGCATTGTTTAAGATCTTCTTTCTCTTTATCATCTTCCATTTTCTGTTTCTTTGCTACCTCTTATTCTAGCTCTTCTCCTGCTCTCTTAGTTATACTTTCTTGTGCCATCTCTGCTTCAGCTTTCTTTGAGCTCTCTTTCACCAACTCAGTATCCATATCAACAAACATGTTTACCCTTGTCATGGCTTTATCAAATAACTTCTGAATTTCTGCAAAAGACTTGTTCTTCAATTGACTTTGCTTTAACCAGCCATGTGTTTCAGATAAGTTGACATTGTACTTTTCTTTTATGCTTTAGTTGGTGGTTTGTTCCTCTTTTCTTGAGCTCTTAATGCTGCAAAGTGTTTCTTTCTCTTTTCGAAGAGTTCTACAAACAATCTTGCTTTCTCTTCATCTGTTAATTCTTCTTGCTCTCTTGCTTGCAATCTTTCAGCCAATAACCTATCAGCCTCTATCATTGCTTGCACATTATCCCATAAAATGTTGGCTTCTTCAACTTTCTTAGCCTTCTCTCTTGCAAGTCTTGCTTGTTCTTCTTCTTCAGCTTATAGCTTGAAAGCAAGTTCTTCATCAAGTCTTATTTGTTCTTTCATCTTTAAAGGCTTCCCAAGTTCAATCATCTTAGCTTTGCCTTTATCCTTGATGTTTGAAGGTATTGGTGTTAGTGTTGTTCTTGTTGTAGATTTACTAGGGTATCTAAAAGTAATGCTTTTAGCTTTGTGTATTGTTGAGGGTGTTGTTGTGATTGTACTCTGCACTGGCTCTTGTACCATAACCTTAGGTTTTGCACTCCTCAATTCAGCCAATGCTTGAGCCAAAGTGATCTCTTCAGTAGTAATTATTGCAGCAGCACTAACTTCAGTAGTACTAACTACTTCTTCAACAACTTTTTCACTTTGCTCTGCAACAAACACTTCTTCACCATTAAAAACATATGTATCAAACATTTGAGCATCATTATACCTCCCCTGAGTTTCATCAACTAATGTAACTTCTGCATCTTGTTCAATGTTAGTAATTTTTCTCCCCTGGTTGGATGTATCCTCCTGATCACCCAAACCTTCATCTTCAGAGGAAACAACTTGTGCAGATCTACCAACCTTGAATAGTCTTTTGAGCTTGTGAATTCTTGACCCTCCTTTCTTCTCTAACCTCTTGACTCTCAACTTCAAACTTGAAATCTCTTATGCTTGAGCAGTCTTAGTATTTTCCAGGTTAAGGACTCTCTGTTGCAATTTGGTACAAATTTCCATCAAATCATTGAGTTTCAGACTATCCTCACCACTGAGTAGTAGATCATTGGAATGTGTAGGTACATTTTCCTTATTGGCAGCCTCATCTGCTATAGGCTCTGTAGGACCACTAGATTGAGGAATCTCAATATCTTTTCTCTTTGGCTTCCTTGGTTTTTGTTTCTTCTGGGGTTTAGATGTTGATGGTTGAGTAATAATAGGTGTGTGATAGGGATCAGTAGGATTAGCTGAACCTTCACCCATTTCTTCCTGAGATTGAACCATCATGGTTAGAAATAAGGGTGTAACTACTCTAGAGAATCCTTTCCCAACCCTTTTTATATTGCCAAATACCTTCTTTGTATGAGAGGGTGTAACAAAAATTTCATCATGAGTAGACATATCACCAACTTGTTTATCCAAAAAGGCTTGCACAAACCTTGGATACATTAGAAATTTGACACTACTATCCATATTCTTCACCATACTTTCAAAGATATACTTATAAAAGTTGAATTTCTGGTTTGTGGCTAAGCAGATTATTGTAGAGGCCATAGTGCTACTAAATTCGTTCCATGCAGTAGACTTAGCACTTAGGCATTGCAGAATAGTATGAATCAAAAACTTTTATTGAGGAGAAAAGAAAGCCTTGTAAAATGTAAGCTGCTCAAAAATAGTGGCATTGGGTAGACAATCAGTACGTTCAGCATCTTCCAATTGAAGATCTCTCCTTATTGTGGATTCTGTGATGATCACCTTCTTCCTATCCACTAGGGCGTGCAACTAAACTTCTCCATTAATAGTTTTCACCTTTGCAGTAGCCCAAAACTGCTCAATACATGAAGTATAGATTGTAGGATTAACCGTTAACGCATATTTGATAGGATTTGCATTCAAGAAATCCACAATTTGCTCAAACCCTTCACTTTTAATGGGTTTAGCCAAGAACTCGACCATGTTGTGTGAATCAGCAAACTTTAGAGCAGACATTGTGATGGGTTTTGATGATTAACGATAAAGTTGAGTTAGGGTTTATGATTAGAGAGTATATCAAAGATTGAAATCGATTAAATGATTAAATGAAACCCTTAATCGAAGTATTTATGAAAATACCCTCAACATCATTAACGTTCACCAGCAGTTGTAAGTTATGCATAGCAGCATTAACTTTCAACTAACAGTAGTAAGTAACCCAGCAGTAGTAACTCAGTAGTAAATTTAGCCTAGCAGCATTAACTTACAACTAGTAGTAGTAAGTTATGCCTAGCAGCATTAACTTTTTCTAGCAGCTGTAAGTTTATGCCTGGCAGCATTAACTTTGAATCACCAGCATTAACTCTAATTCCTTTCTAATCAGCATTTCCATCATCAAATTAATATTTTAACTTACAAATTCTCTCTGTCTGTTTTTGAGTTCTTTTAATTCTTTTAGCTCACAATTTTCTCTGTTTATTTTTGCTATATTCAACCCTCTTTCTGTTTTTCAGCTCACAAATTCTCTTAATTCTTTTACTCACTAAATCTCTCTGTTTGTTTTTGCTATATTCAACTCTCTTTTTGTTTTTTAGCTCACAAATTCTCTCAATTTTTTTACTCACTAAATCTCTCTATCTGTTTTTGCTATATTCAACTCTCTTTCTGTTTTTAATCTCACTAATTCTCTCTATTCATTTACCTTACCATTTTCTTAATCAGGACTTTAAAGATTTAGCATTCCAATACTAGCAATCAGATATTGAAATCTACTTACATCAAATACTTTTGTAAGCAAATCTGCAACATTCTTGTTAGTATGAATCTTGATCATTTGAATTAGCTTTTTTTCATTGGAATCTCTGATGAAGTGATGTCGAATCTCAATGTGCTTTGTTTTTTAATGAAAAACAAGGTTCTTAATTACGCATATAGTACTCTCATTATCAATATAGATCTTTGTATGCATAAAGTTATACCTATAATCCAGCAATTGATTTTGAATCCAAAGCACTTGGCCACA